>VYZW01036096.1:6594-24016 GCA_013401315.1 Balaeniceps rex
TACCCCAAAAATGCCATAAAAAATCAAAAATACAACGTCTTTACCTTTATACCTGGGGTAAGGCTACTAACCAATTTTTTTGGTGTTGGGCTGACTATATGTTCTGTAGTGTTTTTTGACGATTCTGCAAAAGATAATTCTATTTGTCCAGATTCTTTTTTTACATTTATCTCAATGTCTTCAATGAAAATTAACAGATGAGAGCAAGGCTGCTTTTTTTCTAAATTGTTTTGTTTTCAAAGGGATATTTACTGAAGAAGTGCAGTGTGTATGATGGCGTGGTTGGAATTCAGTGAAGCTTTAGAAATTTGAGATGGGTTTCCTTGTACTTTTCTATTCATCATTAGGAATTTGTAATCCTCTTTTAAAAACAGAAGCAATTCTACACAGTTGTGAAAATACTACGAAGCACTGACTTCAATTGAGAAATAAATAGTTGAAAATCACAATGTACTCCCATAGATATTTTCTCATACTACCTGCCATTGAAAGCATAATAAATAATGTATTCTGAAACAGGGTACTCCTTAAAGGACAAAAACAACCCGCCTCTTCAATTTATATGACAAGTAAGGCCTAGTTTTGTAAACTAGTGCTTTTCAGAGTTGTATTTCTTATGGCAGTTCTAAAAATAGTGCTGTCTTTTTGGTTTTGAATGCAGTTCTTCAGACAATACCTTTGTTGTGGAGTGGAAGGTTTTTTGTCTTTTTTTCTAAGAAGCCATATTGCGTCTTAATTTCAATTTTTTGCCTATAATGTTCACAGTGTATATGAAGACAAAAGAGACATTACAGTTTTGTCTAGTTCGTACTTTTAAAAAAATTTGTTGTTATAATGAAATATAGCAATAGAAAAGACAACTGTTGAAGCTCTAGTAGTTAAAACCTAAAAATGTATGCTGCTGTGATATTATAAATTTTACTAATATGCTTTTACTCATACTTCTACTAATACCGTCCAAGAGTCCTGTGTCCTGTTGCAAAAACTGAATGTCTTCTACATTTGAATATACATATGCTTTGTCTTAAATTTTTTATTTAAGTGATCATGCTGGTTTATAAGAGTATTGATTCTATTCTTCTGGCCTCTTTGGTCCAATGACTGGCAGGTGCTTTCTAATACATTTCTTTATTAAAACAAAAAAAATTAATGGCTTTGTAATTAGGACTGATCTCCTGTCAAAGAAATAAAATGTCACTTATCACAGGCGGATAAAATATTCTCATCTCTATTGAACAAAGTAGATGTTTTCTTCTGAAGTTTAAATTATTAAATACACTGAAATTGGTTAAGCCACATATGCTTTCCTAAAGGTCACAAAATTCATTAAGCATATAGTAAGCCATTGATTATTGTAACTAGAAATCTGCAGCGTAGATTACAAATCCTAAACTAGATTCATGTTTCCTATAGGGATCAGCCATAGCTTGCAATTACCTGTTGAGAGAGAGAATGTTTGTTCTTTTTTGATCTTTTGAAAGTCTTGGTTTTCGCATTATAGGCAGAATCAGATTTTTATTTTGGTGGTAGTATTTGGAAACTCAGTAGTAACTTCAAAATGAAGTGAGATCCTAAATGTAAAGCCCAATAGTTGGTGAATAATTTTAATTTTAATCTGAATTTTAATTTTAGACATAAATTAACACTTTTCATTGATTAGAAATACTGTGTAGCTATCTGGGGTTTTTATGCTGTTCCACTAGAAGTAATTTGTAGGGAACATAGTTGTATTGTTTCCAAACCCATAAATGTAACTAAGTGATAAATATTGACTCCAGTGATTTACCGTGGTTGAAATTTTCATCACGTGAAGTTTTGTCTTCTGTTTAGAGTTGTATCTTTTTTAACATTGCAGCTGGCAATTCAATGATTTCATATCAAAATACAAGCTTAAAATAATGTTTAGATTAACAGAATTTTACTTACTGGCTAAAAGAGCTGTAACATTTCCAAAATATCTTCTAATTTCCTAACATTTATATAAAATACTTACTGCTTCTACCTTTAAACCAGTTGTTCAATTTCTGTTTACTATTTCATATACCTCTTGGTACAGCTGCTTAGGAATTTTGTGTAAATTTCCATAAAGAATATCTTCTGTGATGGGAAGGGTTTTAAGATACCTCTCCTGAACTTCAAAGCAGTTAGTCTATTTTTTTTAATCAGTTTTATGTAACTGGAGCCTTTTCAATTTGCTTAACTAGACTGAAGTGTGTAGCTTTGTATCAAATGAACTGTCAGTGGTCTGCCAGGATTCAAAAGACTTGTAGGAAGGTGCTTTTTAACTCCCACCTTCTCCTGCAAGATGAGTGCTCTTTCAGATCTGCACCTCCCAAAGTACTCTGTGGACTTTTTTGTTGACCTGGTATATCAAATCTTTGTAAACAGTTAAACATACTGCTAGAAATGAGTATATGAACTTCATCAGTATTAAAATAAGGTACAGGTTCAAGGTGAATTAGTTTCATTTTGGAAGAATGCTCCAACTTTCCCTGCAACTTCAAATTTGACTTTTTTGGCTTTACAGTTTTGTTGGTAAATAGTGGAATATAATTCCATGCTTTTGAAAAAATCTTCCGGTTTGAGGCTGTTTAGGTAGCCTTTAACAGTGATCTTGATATGTATGTAATATTTTTAAAGATTGATGAGTTCGCATAGTCTGGTTTTCAAATACCAACAATTTAGCAAATTGCTTTTTCAGAGTGAAAAGAGGCATTAATATTAAAGAATTCTGCTCAACAAAAATAGCAGTATAATATTAAAATAACTTAGCGCATGTAGTAGTTTGTGATGATATATAGCATATTGTGCTATATAGTACTATAAAAATACCATATACAGTAGTATGACATATACTGGTTTTATATCTACTATCAGGAAAAAGTGAATTTTATGTATGTTGTGGGTACAAATTTTGAGGCATTTATCTATTTTGTGTTTTTCATTTTAGGTTTTGTATGAACAGTTCAAGTTTTTCTTGAATCTCTATTTTCTCGTCGTGTCCTGCTCACAGTTTGTACCAGCATTGAAAATAGGCTACCTGTACACGTACTGGGCTCCTCTGGTAAACAGAAAAATACTATTAACTAGAAGTTTTGGTTTTTTTAACTTCAGATGTATATGTATATTTCATAAATTTGCATCTGGTAAACTACAGTGATTAAAATATGTAACAGAAGTGAAATCCTTATTTGAAATTACAGTATTTTCTGCCCCACAGGCTGGAGGTCGTTTTTGTTAACCAGCTAGTCTGAGTGAGCAGTACTCCTTTCTGGCTGCTAGTCACCTGAGAGGTTTTAAAAAACAACCCCAAAAAACCTCCAGCTAGTAGAGAGCCTTATTTGGTAACATAGGTAATTTGTGTGTTAAATTTCTTTCAGTTTATCATTATTTGTTCACTATTTTATGTTTTCAGGCTAGGTCAGAATTGAAAGCATAAATTTTTTGCATTCCTTCTGTATCGGTTTTGATCATGTCCTTTTTTCACAAAAATTGAGATAAAATATTTTAAGCCATGGATAAAGCAGGAGGAAAATGTGTCTTGAAAATAAGTTATTAATTAAACATGCTTTTTCTAATTGATTGCCCTGCCAGTTGCACTGGCTTCCTTTCAATATGTCTTTCTATTATTGAGCCCTCTGCAGTATTTTCTTGGGAAACTGTTCAAACCAGTTGCTTCCGACTTAGGTTTCCTAAGGTTCGAAAATTGTATTCTCTTCAGAGGAGGCCCTTTTGGTAGTCCGCCAGCTATATTTCCATGATTTGGAGTTCTTTTCTTGTTTGTAACTAGATCATTACCTTCTCTTTCATCTTCCTCCCAGCCCCTCCGCCCCAGGGTTAAAATCAAGGCAGGAAGAACAAATGCTTTATTTTTCTAAATTTATAAAAAAAATGGTATTTTTCAGTAGCATTTATTCTCTCTGGTATTCAAGAGGAACAGTGACATGCTGACTGCTTGAGTAAAGGTCGTTCTTAACAAGTCAATAGAGTAAATATTCTGGATTGATTTCATTGTTTTAATTGTTGCAACATGTGTCCTTTTAAGTATTGATAAATGGAGAGACTGTCCTGGAGGTTCTTCACACCTCTATTTCCAGACAACTGTTGGCTTCTGCTGCAACAAAAACCACTTCCAAGACAGAAAGCTAGTTCAACAGTGGGATTTGAAATGGGTATTTACAAAGGTCTTTGTCACTGACCCAGTAAGAAAAGACAGAAGTCAGCCTTGTCCAGAAGCTGGTCTCTTCACAGTGAAGTGCTGTGTACAGCTCCATACATTAGTGGGGTAGTAAGGAAGAAAATCACTTAGCATCTCAGCCCATCTCACCCCTGCCCAAAGAAGGGAGAAAATACTGTATTTTGCAAACACCAGTAATCTGTTCTGTATAGACGTCTTTGTCTTATTCAAGGATATTTTGAGTGATGTTTCGCAGTTTTCACATACAGCTTGAAAAAGCAACAATATCTCAGTTAGTGCTAGTGTTATCCTTTTTTGTTAAACTCACTTGTTTCTAATTGGATAGCTTTTCTACTAATGATTAACCTCCAGGTAAAAGAGATTAACTGGACGTTGAGTAAGGCTCAGTATGTATGGTGAAAATATAAAACATTAAAGTCAGACCCATTGGGCTGTCTTTGTTGCCTAACAGATAAGTTTGGTTTTCTTTGAAGAGCATGTAACTGCTGATGAATTTTCAGTAATAATCAGAGGAGTAGCTATTACTTGGCTTGTATTTTCTCTCAAGATTTTAAAGGAGAAGAAAAATTGTTCGGCCTGATACTTAAAACCAGCTGAATAGAAGTTGACTATGTGCTAAAAGGTTTTGGGTGGTTTTTTTGGTGGTGTGTGTGGGTTTTTCAGGTTTTTTTTTTGTTTTCGTTTGTTTTGGTTTTTGTTTTTTACTTCAACAGTTTTTACAACAAACAGTCATAATAAACTTAGATCAAGCACTGGAATTCTTCAAACAAGACTGTATTTTACTGGTTTGTCATTCGCACAGTAGGGAACGGACTTCTCATTTCGAGTTGAACATCTAAAAGATGGAAAGCATCCAAGTTTGATTGTAAGCAGTATGCTAAAGATATTTAACTGCTTACGGTTATTTAAAGAAAGATGACAGGTTTTTTGTAAGATTGGCTTCACAATTTCAGCTCCCCTTTGGAAGAGTATCAAGTTCCTTTGAGCAAATGAGGAAAAAGGGAAATGTCTGTCTTAAATTTTTCCTCATAGTCGTGGTCAGCTGTACTGAGCTGCCCCGCAAGATACAGTGACTGCTAGGGGAAATTCTTGCAATTAACACCTTGAATTCTGTGCTTTGATTACTATCTAGTTAATGAGATATGTGCAAATGGCAAATATATTTGAAGGTGCTTGTCCTGGTTTCAGCTGGGTTAGAGTTACTTTTCTTCCTAGTAGCTGGCATAGTGCTGTGTTTTGGATTTAGTATGAGAAGAATGCTGATAACACACTGATGTTTTAGTTGTTGCTAAGTAGTGCTTAGGCTAGTCAAGGACTTTCTTTTTCAGCTTCCTATGCTCTGCCAGGTGCACAAGAAGTTGGGAGGGGGCACAGCCCAAGATAGTTGATCCAAGTTGACCAAAGGGCTATTCCATACCATATGACGTCATGCTCAGTATATAAACCGAGAGGAGTTAGCCGGGGGGCAGCGATCGCTGCTCGGGGACTGGCTGGGTGTCGGTCGGCGGGTGGTGAGCGGTTGCATCACTTGTTTTCTTTTCCCTGGGTTTTGTTTGTCTCTCTCGTTCTCCTTTTCATTACAATTATTATTACTATTATTATCATTATTATTATTATTACTATTATTATTATTATTTTATTTCAATTATTAAACTGTTCTTATCTCAACCCGTGGGTTTTCTTACTCTTGCCCTTCCGATTCTCTCCCCCATCCCACTGGGGAGGGGGAGGGGGAGCGAGCGGCTGCGTGGTGCTTAGTTGCCGACTGGGGCTAAACCACAACAGTGCTTCAGGATTCAGGAGTGCCTTTTTTTATGCTGCTAAAATATCTATACTGCCAAGGCTTGTGAAAATGCTGCTGCCAGAAAAGGGCAGAACCCTACTGCTTATTCCGTTATGCCCTAGGAGTGAAAAGGAATGAATTTTGCAAAGGCACTTTTTTGTTCTATGTAGTTCTAATGTAATTGTTGTAGCTAATGTAAACCTGAACAAAAAAGTTCTTAACTATAAGGTTGCAACAGAGTAAGCCGTGGAATTTTGGGCTGGAACTGCAAAACAGCCCTTGCTATTGAAAAGGAGAATTTTAGTCAAGGCTCCTTTAGGAAAACTCTACACCTTCACTCCTTTCTTATTGCTGGGAGATTAGGGGAAGGTTGGCAAACTGTTGGACTTCTGCAAGAAAAGAAGACTAATGGTATAAATTTTCTTCTATAGAAGAGAAGTATTGGTGGATGTCTGAAGCTAGATAGATAATCTAGAAGCTTATCTGTTGGAGGATTTGTGAAGATTTGAATTTTTTAGCCATCTTACTTACAGTAATGATAAGATCCCTTTACTCTTCAAAATTTTATTTCCCTTTCACTGATGGAGAAGGACTGAGCACTTGAGTTTAAGAAGCCAGAAGACCATATCTGAGGAGGGAGAGAGACAACTCTTACGTGCTTATCCCTGAACTGTTCTGTATTCTTTTTAGCTTACCATCTTTTGTGGTGAGAGATCATCTTAGTTGCATGTAGCGCACTCTGTGCTTCCAGCAGAAGCTTCAGTGGCACTAACCTGTGAAAGTAGCAGCCAAAGCATTTACATACTTAGCTTTTCAGAACAAACCCCCTTTTTCTTTGTCAATATTAGTGACATATTGGTAAATAACTGCATTTAAGATGGCAAAATTAATTAAACTAGCCATCCATTTACCTTTTCATTTCTGTCTGTTAGGAAAAAGGCAGTGAACTCAAAATTAGAATTGGAGACTTCTTAAAGTTTTGGTTTTTAGTAAAGCCCTAAAGTTTGTGGAAGATAGGGAAATATGCTTATTGAACTACAGAGGCTGTCTTTAGCTCATCCAAAGCACTTTAAATTTTTAAATTTCAAATTATATCTAAATTACATGTATTTGGAGATGTACTTATTCTAATTCATACTTGTACATTGCATAAATATATTTTCCTTTTTTTGGACTAAACCAAGATGATATTTTAACAGATTGAAGAAAACACTAAAATCCAAATGAGAAAAAAAGTAAATATTCTAAGCACACATTCTTACTCTGTATAGTGTTCCTAGTTGTGTAGTTCTATTCTAGCACTTTGAGAATTCTGAATTGCGTAATTATATCTTTAACAGGGATTTGTTTTGACGGTCACAGTGGTACGGGAAGCCGTTGATGAATTCCGCCGTTACAAGAGAGACAAGGAAATGAACTCACAGTTATATAGCAAGCTGACAGTACGAGGTAAGCAAAACCATTTGTATAAATCCTTAAAATATTTCATCTTTTTCTTATCTATATATTTATAGACTTTCAGTTCAAAGAAATAACTAATAGTCTCAAGCTGCACTATTCAGAATGAAACTGATACTGGACTAAATAAAGTGCTTGATTTCCCTCAGATAAATACGACTGTTAAACTTGATCTGTTTAAGAAGTAGTGTAAGTCTTTTGTTTGTAAAGGAAAGGTGTACATATACAATTGTATATATTTTTGAAGCATTCTGCTGTTTAGTACTATTGCTTCAAAGTGCAGTTCTCCTCTGAAATTGATACCAAACAGTAACTCAGCAACGCTATCAGCTGTGTATCAAGTGTATATAGGAAATAAGGGATCAGTAGCTAAGAAATATGATCTAATTAAAATTCACTAGAGCCTTTCAAACTTGGTGGATATATTTGTGCTTAAGAAAAGGAACATGTATTGTGAGTCAGCTTCAGTATCAAAAATATTGATTTCACTTGTTGCATAGAATTTGAAATCTATATGATCATGCAGCAGGAACAGCCAGTTTTCTTTCCAGAAATTAATAAAAGGAGAAATCACAGTTATGACTTTTTTGGACTCAAAACCTTTGACAGTTTTTCATGAAGACTTTTAAGGAAATTAAGTCTTTCAGCTGTGAAGTGACAATTAAATTTGGTAGGATATTGTAAATTTTAAACACGGGCATAAGAGAGTGCACTCTTCTCCACTTTTGTGTTGCTTAGCACAGTTTACACTTTAGATTCAGAACAGAGTGCCACATAGAAAGGTGCCAAAAAATAATGAATAACCTATTACCAAGTCGAACTGTAATGAATAACCTTACAAAACAACATGACCTTGCTATTAGCCTCGAAAGTTATTTTGCTACAATATCCTGGGAAGTCTCTGTTAAGGATTTTTCTTGGCATAAAAGTTCTAGAAAAGTGGGAAGTTGTTAAGGAACGTGAGGCTGTGTCTCAAGCAGTTAGAGTATATGGCATACATTGTGCCAAGTGTATATTCTGTTCACTAATTCCCAACATATATTTCACTGCATTTTTTAGTATATCTTGGCGAATATCTTCTGACAGTAAGTGGGAAGAGTAACCTCACCAGATCTGGGAGTCTTAATTAGAAACTAAACTCTTGGAGTAGCTCTGGATAATATTCTCTCCAGAAAAAATCAATGAAAAGCTTGTAATGTGGTCAAGTATGTTCTGTCTGAACTCTTACCCCATTTTTTAAAGTAATTGGAAGGTAAGTAAACAGGCAACAGTCTCATTAGTGGTGACATAACCTAGCAGCCAAGAGGAATTTATACTGCTTCCTCGCAGTATGGAGACTTGCATTGAGCTGGCGGGGAAGAAGGCCGGCCTGGCTGAACAGAGAGCTTTGACTGGAACTCAGGAAAAAAAGAGTTTATAACCTTTGGAAGAAGGGGCAGGCCACTCAGGAGGACTACAAGGATGTTGTGAGGTTATGCAGGGAGAAAATTAGAAGGGCCAAAGCCCAACTAGAACTTAATCTGGCTACTGCTGTGAAAGATAATAAAAAATGCTTCTATAAATGCATTAGCAACAAAAGGAGGGCTAAGGAGAATCTCCACCCTTTATTGGATGCACAGGGGAACAGTGACAAAGGATGAGGAAAATGCTGAGGTACTTAAAGCCTTCTTTGCCTCAGTCTTTAATAGTAAGACCAGTTGTTCTTGGGGTACCCAGCCCCCTGAGCTGGAAGACGGGGACGGGGAGCAGAACGAAGCCCCCATAGTCCAAGGGGAAATGGTTAGCCACCTGCTACACCACTTAGGCGCACACAAGTCTATGGGGCCGGATGGGATCCATGCAAGGGTACTGAGGGAGCTGGCGGAAGTGCTCACCAAGCCACTTTCAATCCTTTATCAGCAGTCCTGGCTAACTGGGGAGGTCCCAGTTGACTGGAGGTTAGCAAATGTGATGCCCATCTACAAGAAGGGCCAGAAGGAGGATCCAGGGAACTACAGGCCTGTCAGTCTGACCTTGGGGAAGGTTATGGAGCAGGTCATCTTGAGCGCC
This sequence comes from Balaeniceps rex, assembly GCA_013401315.1. Taxonomy (NCBI): domain Eukaryota; kingdom Metazoa; phylum Chordata; class Aves; order Pelecaniformes; family Balaenicipitidae; genus Balaeniceps; species Balaeniceps rex. Next base: position 16,083 of record VYZW01036096.1, read on the forward strand.
ATCACGTGGCATGTATGGGACAACCAGGTGATCAGGCCCAGTCAGCATGGGTTTATGAAAGGCAGGTCCTGCTTGACTAATGTGATCTCCTTCTATGACAAGGTGACCCGCTTAGTGGACAACGGAAAGGCTGTGGATGTTGTGTACCTAGACTTTAGTAAAGCCTTTGACACCATTTCCCACAGCATTCTCCTGGAGAAACTGGCTGCTCATGGCTTGGATGGGTGTACTCTTTGCTGGATAAAAAACTGGCTGGATGGCTGGGCCCAAAGAATTGTGGTGAATGGAGTGAAATCCAGTTGGAGGCCGGTCACAAGGGGTGTTCTCCAGGGCTCAGTATTTGGGCCAGTTCTGTTTAATATCTTTATCAGTCATCTGGACGAGGGGATCGAGTGCACCCTCAGCAAGTTTGCAGATGGCACCAAGTTGGGTGGGAGTGTTGATCTGCTTGAGGGTAGGAAGGCTCTACAAGAGCAGTCTGGACAGGCTGGATTGATGGGCCGAGGCCGATTGTGTGAGGTTCAACAAGGCAAAGTGCCGGGTCCTGCACTTGGGCCACAACAACCCCATGCAATGCTACAGGCTTGGGGACGAGTGGCTGGAAAGCTGCCTGGTGGAAAAGGCCCGGGGGGTGTTGGTCGACAGCAGGCTGAATATGAGCTGGCAATGTGCCCAGGTGGCCAAGAAGGCCAATAGCATCCTGGCTTGTATCAGAAATAGCATGGCCAGCAGGACTGGGGAAGTGATTGTCCCCCTGTACTTGGCATTGGTGAGGCCACACCTCGAGTACTGTGTTCAGTTTTGGGCCCCTCAGTACACGAAGGATATTGAGGTGCTGGAGCGTGTCCAGAGAAGGGCAATGAAGCTGGTGAAGGGTCTAGAGCACAAGTCTTATGAAGAGTGGCTGAGGGACCTGGGGTTGTTTAGCCTGGAGAAGAGGAGGCTGAGGGGAGACCTTACTGCTCTCTACAACTACCTGAAAGGAGGTTGTAGTGAGGTGGGCATTGGTCTCTTTTTCCAAATAACAAGTGATAGGACAAGAGGAAACGGCCTCAAGTTGCACCAGGGAGGGTTTAGGTTGGATATTAGGAAAACTTTCTTCATGGAAAGGATTGTCAAATATTGGAACAGGCTGCTCAGGGAAGTGGTTGAGTCCCCATCCCTGGAGGTATTTAAAAGATGTGTAGATATGGTGCTTAGGGACATGGTTTAGTGGTGGACTTGGCAGTGTTAGGTTAACAGTTGAACTCTATGATCTTAAAGGTCTTTTCCAAACTAAATGATTCTATGATTGTTTTCTGGAGTTTGCGTACAGAAGGGAGCAATTGTAGGGAGTATTTACCTACTGTTCTTCCCTTCCTTGCAGCCTGAAATAGCTTTATCAACATTTAGATATACCACTGTGGAACTTTGCAAATGGGATAGCTATAATTTGTTTAACACAAGTGGTTGCATTGCTGGCCTCCAGACCTTTACAGTCTTTAATACAATCTGTAAAGAAATGGGCTCTTAATGGCTTTTCTTTCAAAGTTGTAATTTAACCTGCTAGTTGGCTTATTCATTTTTAGATCTGTTATGGTAGGCCACTGAACACTCACCTTTGAAATAGATAGTACAATCCTACCCTATTCAGCAATAGTGTTAGTAATCTGAAATTTCTTAGTTCTGGAAGCACATGTATAGTTTATAGTTACCACTGTGACATCAATGTCAAGAATGACATTTGCTGTTTTAAGAGGTAAGGTTGGTGCCTTTTGTGCTTCTTTCTTCACTTAACTTGTTTAGAGTTAATATTGGAGCTTCTGGTAAATTGCTAGGCATTTAAGCAGCATTTAAGTAGAAGCTTTGGAATCCTGATTTCCTCTTTCCCAGTTCATGAAATATTTCGTGAGGTTACGTGTATTTGAGAAACTTTTCATTTTGTAGCTTCTAGAAATAAGGAAGTTGTCAAATTAAAACCTGATTTGGTCACCTTGACACAGCTGTTTTCTAGATATGGAATAGAGATTTAAAAATAGTATGTAATAGTGTATAGGTAAAGCCCAGCACTTATATCAGGAACTGACATGTAGAGAGCAGTGACTTGTTCAAAAGAAATTTTAAAAATGCTCTTTTTTGAAAAGGATATCAGCTTTTATCCACAAATCTATATGTCTATTTTGACTATCAGGTTTTGGTGTCAGTGCCATTATGAATTCATACTTGGTTTTTGTTCTGGTTTGTGGTTTTTTTTGAAGACCATGATATTCTGCAGAAGTAAAGATTCAAGATCTCTGCTTACGATGAACTCTGAATCCCATGTTGACAATGGTGTGATCAATAAGCTAACAATGTTTTGAGTTGTGGCCAATTTTAAGAATAAAAACATTATTGCAGTTCCCACTCAAAATTAAGCCATACTAAAAATTGCCACGAACACATACATAAAATAATGAATAGAAGATAAATTGCACCCTTTTCATAATATAGGGTTATCTCATCATAAGGCATTCTGAAACTGAAAGGTATCATTCTGAGGCAAAAAATGGGACTTCCTGCTATGATAAAATTAGACCAAGATCTTTACAGGTTTTGAGGAAGATTTAGGTATTTTTCTGTGCAAATTCATAAAGTCAAGTACTACACTTCCGCAAACTATTTTTATAAATAACTTTCAATATAATCTACTTAATTTTAAATATTGGCAGTACTCTTCAAGTGGAAGAATTCAGTTAGGCTTACTGTACTAACCTACAGGCTAATGGTTTGGAGAAAGGCGGCTTTGTTACTTGTGAATGAACAAACTTGATACTGATTTAATTAAAAGCCTGAAAATCGATGCCACTCTTAAGAGTCACTTTTCAGAGTGGAACTGCACTTTATACTGCTCTAGCAACTTTTTTTTTTCCTAGTGATTTTTTGACTTGTGTGGGTTTTACAGTCTTTTCTTTGAAATAGGTATTTTTTCATCACAAAGATGGAGAAACTGACATAGAGAGGTTAAGCAGGTTGCCTTTGCTCAAATTGGACAGTAGGAAAACTTAAAGTTAACAAGGTTCAGTGTTACCCTTGGTTTAATTGTACCATTTATGGAAGATAAAAATGAGAATTTAATCACTTCTAGTTAGGTGTTTTGCAAAATTGTTTGTTTACTATAGGGAAACAAATGTATTTGTAGCAAGAGAAGCTACTGGGATTTGAATTGTGATTAATTACTTCTATAAAGATAGTGTGGGTAGGCTGATTTGTAAGTTAAAATCTTTTTATGCAGCATTGCAATAGATTAAAATCAGGAAGTCTTTGACTACCTAGCAGTGTTGACTTTCTGTGGAGTCATTCTTAGCCTCAGGAACCCCTAAACAGGTAAAACATGTGGATGTTGTCTTATGACCTCCATGTTGCTAGTGTAAGAAGTACCATCTTTTTGAAGATGGTGGATTCACATTAGTGACTCTCAAAGACTTGGAATTTCTTTTTAGTAATTCAGGACCTTGAATATGTATTTGTTCTAATCAGTAAGTCTTAGCTTTTTAATAATAATGAGCTGTTCTGAGCAGGAAATCAAGGGAGAATGGGACATTTATTTTAAGTGTTACTTAATTGTACTTAGGCAGCAATGGCCAGCTTAATGTCCATAGACTAATTCTGATCCATGAGATATCTAGTGTTACACAGTTTTCTATTTGTCATGTAACATGGCAAAGCTCAGTCTTCAGTCATCCCTTGGTGAATTTGCTATGTGTAACTTTGCGCTTGTCAAGAAGGGGAGCCTGCTACACATGAAGTTTTGAATGGTTTCTACTTTTTCAACCCTTTGTGGCAAGTGATGAAACATGCAAATCATTAAATGTATTGAATTTTTTTGTGAGCAAGTCAATTAAGTGTACCTGTCTCCATGTCTTTCATGCGAATCTTCTCCTTTGTATACTTTCCTAGATTATGGTATTGAATCTCTTAAGTTGTTCAGTGTATGATGCATTCTGCTGTCTTAATCTTTTTATTGAGATGTTTGTTGCAAAGTCTACTTCTCTTTTTTGCACATCAGAGTCTGCAAATCCTTAACAGACAGTTTTCAGTCAGTATACAAGTTGAAGTTGGAGGGAGGAAGAGTGTCTGCCTGTACAATTGAAATTATCTTGCTATTGAAGATCTTGTCAATTTAATTGCTCTTTCTGCTTCAGAGCAGCTCACCTGTGTATCATTTTGTAGAGCAGAAACTGCAATGGAAAAAATTTTAGACCTATGTATGCAGGTTTGGGAGGACATCTATTTTTCTTAAGGGACCATTATACAAGTGCACAGCTTCTTGTCTCGTGCACTTAGGTATGACCAGTCAAGTGCCTGTGAAAAAATGCTGCTATTCTACAGAAGAATCACGTCAAGTTCATAAACAGGCTATTATCTCTTTCATTAAGCTGCCAAAAGCCAATTGGATAATAAACTTCTAAAGCAATTTTAACTCTTTTTCCCTTCCCATTCTTGAAGTTGGCCGTCCTGCCCTGAACCTTTCCTTGTTAGGTTTGCCCATGCAGTGTTACTGAAGTTTTGAAGAAAAAAGATCAAGAAGAAAATAACTAACTATAATAGTCACAACTGCAAGTTGCAGAAGAGGCATGCATCTGTCACTTTATCTCAGAATGTTTAACATGATTTTCGGAAGTGTTGCAGAACTCTCTCTCGCTTTGCGACCTGGAAAGCAAAAGAAAAAATGAATGTCAGGAGAGATGAGATTAATGAAATAATTCCATCCAGGCTTCAAATGCGAAAGACATACATCTTTGCTGTATCCTTAAAGGATGTATAACAATATCCTTAAAGAGTGTTTAAGAATGTAGTGAAGTTGAAAATACATGCCAAAACTGTGTGAAATTGAGAAAAATATCAATAACTGCTATACGTAAGAAGAGAACAAAGCATGAAAGCTAGTATGTTTCCTTTAAAATCGGAGAATTGAGAAGTCTGAGCGCTACAGTAATTTGAATTTTTTTTAACGTTTGAACTTCTGTTTATGCAATGGGAGCTGCTCTGTTCGTAAAATGCCACTGTACTGAGTTTATATCTCAATTGACCTTTTTTTAAATTGCAAAATGGTCTCTGTCAAGAGGCAGTCAGTTTTCAATTATTTATATCTATGTTATCTGCAACTTTACAATAAGGTGTTTGTCAGAATGTCTTGATTATTGTAATTTTTTTTTGCAGTTATTTGAAATCTGTATTGAAGCCTCTTATAACAGTAGAATTTCAGCTCTTCAAGAACAGGTTGTCCTTCTGCATTAAAAAGCCAATGCATTGAAAAAAAAAAAATCAGCATTATTTCTGAATCTAGAGGTACAACAGCAGGTCTTTATAGCTTGCAGTATTTCAGACCTACTGACCACTTCATTCCTGGTATTTAGACCATTTAGAACAGATAAGGTTTTAAAGAATTGTATCAATTTAATCTAGCTGATTAGGGAAGCAGTAAGCAACAGCAGAAACAGAACTTGAAATTTTAATCTAAGAAAGAATTTCAAAAAGAGGCCAGAAGAGAGGAAATGTCAAGGGGACTGTTTTCTTCCACATTTTCGCAGCATCCAGGAGATTGGATAAGAAAGAATGAAGGCTTTCCATTTCGCCCAAGAGGAGCTAGTACACAGAGGAGAGGAGCTAGGAAGCTTCTCTCTAGAATTTTATATTGGTGATTAAGACTAACCTCAGTTCACTATGTAAGATGGAGTTTGAAAGAAGGACCTAAGGACAGCACTTGCACTGAAAGATCAGCATCGTCACACTGACTGCCCGCCCCGCTCCCCATTATGTTATGTATACTTAAATTATGCTGACAACTCAGGCTAATAGATGCCAGATAAAACTTTCATATGGTCTGTACTTGACTCCTCTTATTCAAGAGTTTTATATTTGTTGGGTTAGAGACAAGCTCTGTTACCAACTCCAGAAGCAGTACTTCAGACAGTACTCAAGGTACCATGGGTAAGATGTAGCAACAAATTAAAAAGAATTTGAAACTGCTACTCTCAGAAGTTACTGTTCTTTCAGGAGTTGCTTGCACTCAGGTGGTAGAGACACTTTAATAAAAAGAAACAGTCGTTTCCGATATAGTATATACCCACACTTTGTTTACTTCATTTCTTAAATTTTTATGTGAAATACTTGTTAGTACATATGAGATACTTATTAGTTTTTCAAATCTTTGCAATTCGTTTCAAAAGGCTTTATCTTGGGAGTATAATGAATTACTAACAGACACATTTCAGTGTTCCAGTTCTGCATAATTTTGTATGTTGCTTTAGGCGAAAGCCTTGCGCCTTGGTGGACTATAAAGTCTGGATGCGCAGCCACTTCTGACAGCTTTGGACTTTTTATTGGTAATTACACAGATGGTGAAGAGTGTTTTGCTATGGAGATGTTTTTAGAGAAAAAATAGTTTGCAAAAATAATTTATGCAGTGAATAACATTCAGTGTCTTTTTTTCTCTGAATGCATCTTCACTAAGAGGTAGTATTGCATTATTTTAATGTTCTCTGAAATGGTATCTAATGATTCTCATTTTTGCTAGTCTAAAGGAAACTGTTATTTGTTGACTTTTCAAAATTTTAAGCCACGTTTTACCATTTAGTTTTTAATGGAATACGTCCTGCTATTCAGATTAATTGTAGAATTGTCTTCTATGTCACAGGCCACTTCCTTACGTGTGGGGATATACAGGATGCTCTAACAAGAGATGTTAGTATGTAATAAAGACAGTATTCTGTAGTGTCATACTAAGCCACCTACAAAACAGGCTGATAAGGAAACGTTTCAATTCATAATGTGAAATTCCCAGGATTGCTAGACCGACTACAAGCAAAGGTGTAGTGTGTGTTCCTGTTGGTACACTTGACGCCAGGAGTCTTTGCTTCTTGTCTGCCCTACATAATGTTGAAAATGAATGTTCTACCTTCTCTTGTCCTCTGAGGCTTAGTGTCTTTTGATCTTTACTGTAGATGCTGTTAGAACATGACTGTGGAAAATTCAGTTGTTTAAGTTGATAAAATTGCTAGTAGTTGTATTTGATTAGTATCTCTGAATGGGTTTGGTCATACATGACTGTGTAGGTGGCGTAGATCTGAGACAATGCAGCTGGTACTACGATTATTGTGGCTGTTATTACTATAGTCAGTTGATTGACTTGGTTATCACACTGATAAACTGATGAAAATTATTAGCGGAGGAATTGAAAACAAAATAGGAAACGCTATCCTTTTGGTAAAGCTAACAGACTCGGAAAGCAAAGTAAACATTACAGTATTTTTCTGGTATATACTATTCACTTCTAGTCAAAACTTGAGAATTTGTAAAGAGAATTTGTAAAGAGAATTCACAGGCTCATGCGGTTAAGCAGACTAAATGTGTTGATTTGGTATCAGACTGTTCTTTTAGTGGATGAGCTTTAGTATTAGTTACTTTAAAAAAACTTTTTTTGAGAGATTGATGGTAACTTAATTTCCATAGGTATTTTGAAACTCCTGTAGAGAACTACTAGTGTTTCTTGCTACAGCTTTTTATACCTTGGTCTTCTGCTACTTCACCCTTGCAAATGTGTTATGGCAGATTTAGCAGTCAGATTGAAGATATAATTTGTTTTATATTTGGGGGTCGGGAGGAAGGTGTTTTTGGCAACTGAAAAATTGAACTGGTGTAAAAGATCTTTATCAATAACAAAGACTGGCTTTCAGAAATAACTTTGCAGACAGGCCAAACAAACATTCTGTTTTTCCTCTGACATTACACATTTTAGAGGTGCTAATGTAATGGAAAATGTATTAAAAATTAGCTATAGGAATACATTTATTATTGGCCGAATTAAACATAAAACAACTGTGACATTTGCATGAAATGCAATTTTAAAGAACAAGTACTGAAAGTAATTACTCATAACATGAATCCTACTACCTTTGACTAATGCACGTGTAAGT
>VYZW01036097.1:1647-16784 GCA_013401315.1 Balaeniceps rex
TCAAGAATTCTCAGTGCTTTCTCCACTGGCTGGGGAATGCCAGTATCAAGCAGTCTCATTTGCACATGAGGGAAAAGCGTGTTGGCTAGGGAGTGCTTTCCCCTTGATTTGAGGGCTTGGTGTGACAGTATGCTGACAGAGTTAGTGCAGTCTGTGGGGTTGCCAGCTCTCATAGGCTTGGAAAGATTAAAGAAAAAAGGACCCCAAGCAAAAAGGTGGCAGAAAGACACCCCCATGGAGTTGTATGACTTTTGCTGCTGAGATGTAGTAGCCCGATGCCAAGGCTTGTATTTAAACAGCCTGAAAACGTAAAACATCAGTTTCAGTTTTGACCTAACCTCTAATAGCATCTGTGCCTTCTTCCTGAGATTAGTGAGACTCATAGTCAGCCAGTGAAGGTCCCTGACTGTAGACCAAATTATTCTGTACAACAGTCTGGAGATGTTTACATGACAGCAATGAAAGATAGAGACAATTAACTGTTTACCCCTTCCAAATCAATGAAATAGCACCACTATTGTGCCTTCTCAGAGAGCTACCAAAGAACTCCAGCAACGCATCCCACCAACTTACTAATACGTTGCGGTGATTTGTAACCATCTAGCTCGCACATATCCTGCACTGGCTGCAGACAAAACAGCGCTTTTCTTACTCTCCTGACAGACTTTTCCCTTTAGAGGCAGCGTGTAGCTCTGTGATTCATCACATCGCTGTCAATCAGCCTTAAGTCAGACCTACACGGGCTGCTGGCAGCTGGCCTGTGACACAGGCACTGACTAGTTTCTGCATGGCATCTTGCTGAAATGGTCTCTCTCACCACCGTGTAAGTCTCAGTACAGTAACTTCAAATTTCATTTCTTTTAAGTCACCCACCCACTTTAATTCATGAAACGTGACTGTTAAATGAGGATTGCAGAAAAACAGACCACAAACACCCCAGGACTTATGTTTCACTTATTTCTTCTCTCTTAAAATGTAGTTGTTGAGTGGGAAATAACCCCCTTTCCCTCCTTCCCAGTTTCAAAAGCTCTGAACTGTCACGTTTCCAGAAATATTACTGCCAAAAGCACTCTACAAACTGGCAGTACAAGACAGAGCAATTACAAACAGAGCAGATAGCTCCATTCAACTTTGCCAACAACACAAAGGAGTCTTACCCTGCGCTGTCTGAGTCTGGACAAAGGTTTTTATGAGAGTGTCTGTGGTCTGAGTGTAGAGAGAGAGAGCATATCGAAGTGACTGCAGGTCTGGACTCTTCTCCAAGAAGGTTTTCTTCAGACCATTCCCACCAGCATGGAAATATTGCTAAGAGTAAAAAGAAAGAGGAAAAATACTGAGGAAGAATTGCAACCAGCAACCAACATTTATGGGCTAGTGTGTGTGTGTGGACGGGAAAGAGCTGGAAAAATTCACAAAACAGCTTCTGTACTGGAAATCCACCTCTTAGACCAACTGATACCAACTGCTCATGGCTTTCCTCTTCCAAAGCACTTAAATACAAATATGCTGTCTCCCAGCACATGCCAGTTACCTAAGCCTATTCACGTTTACACAAATATGGCAGTATCACCCACTTAGTGCCATTATCACTGTAATAGCAGCAACAGATTCCTGCCATCTCCTGAACTGGGACCGGCACTATCCTCCAAAATAACATTTGGGGATGGAGCAAGGGGATGACAGAGACAGAAGTGGAATCGCTTACTTTGATAGTATCCAGTGCCAGATCCAGGACAGCACACTGCTTTGGAGTGAGACTCCTAGTTTCTTCTCTCACCATATGATCCTGCAAAAAACCATTATATTTGACATGAGTATGCTGCCAGAGACTAAAGGAAAAGGAGGCCCCAGTATCACCTCTTTCTCTGGATTCATGCTGTGGCTACATGGCCACAGCATTAACTCAGCTGTTTAAGGAACACTTAATGGAGTCTCTCAGAGTCATTTATTACAGCTTAACTTGAAAATAAACCCACTTTCTCTGTTTCTTGCAGGCACAGAAGAGAGGAATAAGGAAAGGAACTGGACAGAGATAAGTGACAATTTAAAATCACAGTTTGCCTCTCAGAAAACCCAAACAGGAGTCTGCTTGCTACCCCTGTCATTCTAGAGCAGCCACAACAAAACTCTCAAAACACCACCTAAATCATGGAATTCTGAGAACCAGATATTGGGCAAAGTTGTTAGATGTTGGTTGTGGATTTTTTTTTTAATTCTTCCATCTACAAAGGTCACTAATTCATCATATTGTTGGTGTAGAGGAAGAAAAAGAAACAAACAAGCAACGTGTTCTAGAAAATACCTTTGCTAAAAGAAGTTCCCATTAAGACCTACCATCTCTAACAGCAATGAGCCAGCAATCCCTTGGGAAGGGATTCCCTTTCCTGCAGTGGTAACGTATCGATGTTAGACTCCGGCCTGACTACAAGGACATGCCATCCTTTGGTATTTCACTAAGCTCTTTCTCTTTGATGCTTAGTCTAGGTCTCAGGGAAAAGCAGCACATTTTAGGGAGTGAAAGCTTTGCACAAACCAAATTCTAACTGTCTGAGCTGCTGGAGGGTCAGGCCAGCTGGCTGCAGCCTAGGTGCTGAAGCATTCGTGAGAAAGATGCAGGCAAATCAGGCAAAGGATATTTATCCCTACCTTAAACGTGTCATAGCCTCTGATAAGAGACGCTTTCCAGGAGACACGTCTACTAAATTGTCTTTGAGTAAAGCATGCCTAGTGTGTGGCATCACGCGTGCATTTCACGCTGATAAGCCTGCTGGCTATCTTGCAGTCTGGTGATTCTTCACATCGCCTGGTGCTGTTCCCATTCATCATCCACCACCATCCATCTCCTGCCTGATGGAGTCGGGGCTCACTGCAGTCTAGGCGCAGTGCTAGGCATTTGCCAGGCTTCTCACAGACATCTAGCTAGCACCTTTGCACAGTGCTGCATTAAACTGTACCGAAGGTGCCTCTCAAGTCATCAGTGTCACAGACAAGCTTGCACTGTGCTTTCTTGAGTACTAGAGACATGCCTCAACTTGCCTCTTTCCCCAACACAGGCTGCTCCTGGTCTGGGGAGCTATGTGCATGGCACAGTACTCCGTAAACTGCAGTGTATCTTCTGTTGCGACAAGCTGTCCTTAGGGGAGCAATAGGTCTCCTCCCTCTTCTTCTTCATGAGCTGGAAGTAATTCAACTGAAGATGATGTGGCTTCACACTTCGCTACACAGAGGGTAAAACATTCTTTCTCTGTCTGACAGTCAGATTAAGTGCACAATCAGCCAGAGCCCAAGGCCACGTTCATGGGAGAGGTCAATTTAGTCAGGGTAGCTGTGTCCCCAAAAGGCAGAGTGACTTTCATGTCTGTTGAAATGACTTTCTAGGTCTGCCTGCCAGATTCCCCACACTGCAACAGAAACCAGGTGGTCAGCGTTTTTCTCTTAAACACCTAAAGCGCTCATTCAGCCCCGCTCTGAGTGGTCACCCCGCCGGTGCCCATGCTGTCATTGCACAGCAATGTGTTACTGCTTTCTAAGAGAGTTTCCCATTGCCATTTACTTCAACACATTATGTAAAAATAACCCAGTGACTGGACTGGCAATGCTTGCACCTACACACAGAGGAGCCCACGACTGTCATTCCCCTGCATACCTGCCCTCTGCAAATCCCACACTGTTCCTATAAAGGGCTGCACGCTGTGCTACTCTGCACTTCCCAGATTGCCAGGCCAGGAGCAAGCCACAAGTATTTACATCAAATAGTTATGCAACTTCAAGCAGAAGTCGTTTAAAAAAAAAAAAAAATCTCATCCTTATATTCTCCACAGGTACCCTCAGAACCACCTCTGTGGTCAGAGATGGGCTGGTTACTCTGGGGCTGCTGCTCCCTGCTCCAGCTGCTGGCCATTAAGCAAACGGAGCAGAAAGAGTTCGATAATAAATGAGAGGCAGATGCGTGGCACCAAGGTGCCAGGTTTATGGTTGGTTTTCTGAGCATTTTAAAATACACTGTGAAATTGATTTGTCATCAGGACGAGAGCCTGTGCTTGTCAGGTCTGTCAGTCTCAGTTTTCAGCTGAGTTATCTGATTCACTAGGGCTCTGTTCCCCCCATTCTATTTAAGACAAATAAAGCTTAAAATCCATCCCGTAATTTTCCTAGGCTTTCAGTGGAACTGCAAAATGCACAGGAGGGGGGCTCTGAAGACCTATTTACTCATGCCTTGCCTGTTAGCTTGTATGTGCCTGCAAAAACAAAAGGAAAAAAAAAAATAATATCCACGATACTTACACAGACCCAAACAATTTACACTCTTGTAAAACCTTTACTCTTCTGGAAATTTTTGGACGCAGCGTTGGTTCACACCATCTGCCTGAACTAAAGGTCTTGTCCTGGTTTTGGCTGGGTTGGAGCTAATTTTCTTCCTAGTAGCTGGCATAGTGCTGTGTTTTTTATTTAGTATGAGAAGAATGCTGATAACACACTGATGGTTTAGTTGTTGCTAGGTAGTGCTGACACCAGTCAAGGACTTTTCAGCTTCCCATGCTCTGCCAGGTGCACAAGAAGCTGGGAGGGGGCNCTCCGATCCTCTCCCCCATCCCACCGGGGAGCGGAGGGGGAGGGTGAGCGAGCGGCTGTGTGGTGCTCAGTTGCCGACTGGGGCTAAACCACAACAGCTCTCCAGAATTCAGGGGGTAGAGTGCTTTCACACTTGTGTACGGCTCTCTTGCCACATATAAAATCCTGTGTACCTGTGCTGCTGTAGTCCTACACGTGGATATGCAAATAAAGGCTTGAACACATACCAGGGCTTGGCTGATTTGTGTGATTACATGCATTTCTAAAAATACAGTCCAGAGTTACCGAAGTTAAGCTTTACAGTAACTGAACTGAAGACAGGCTGCTGCTGAGGGATGGCCTTCATCTGGCCTTCAGCGCAAATGGAAACCAGCAAAGCTTCCAACTCATTCCTGGCAAAAGGCACCTTGCATATATTAAGAAATTCCAGTAATGAGAAAATATGGAAGAACTAAGATATAATACCGAATGTCACTGGCTATGCCTGAGAATGCAAGCAAGCCACAGGAACACTTGTCTGTGCACAAACTTGTCCTTGTGACCCGGTAGGAGAAACGGAGCAAATTCAGAGCTCTGACACCAGGAGTGTGTGTAGAAGGCAGGGATGTCTGCTCTTCCTCCAAATGCTGGGATCTTGCTGATGTTTTTGAAAGGGGAAGGGGATACTCACAGGAAAAGGGAGTCACATTTGCAGGCTGTGGTCTAGCTCCCACTCTCCCAGGCTGGCTACAAAGCTCCTCACTCCTCATTTCTTCCACGGAAGCATTGTAAGCGCAGGAAGCAGTGGAGGTAGTGCAATCCTTGGGAGCCACCACGTCTCCAGGGAGGACAGCCTGGCTGTGGGAGTGCATGGGGCTCTGCCCCAGCACAAGTGACAGCTATTCCCCTGGGGAACCACACTTGAAAGTTTATGTTATGTCACTGTTAACTGCTATGTAACAGCCTCAACATGCAGCTGGAGAAAAGTGCGTGCGTCTAATGACACACCTGCATGTCCACATCGCTTACTAGGGTTGCTAATAAGCACTGCTTTAAATGAATTGTGTACTGTCCTGGCTCATAAACATGTCTATGTATAGTGTGTCTGCTGGACAAGGGAAATAGATAGTCATATAAACACAGCTGTAATAAGTGCACAAGACAAAAAAAAAGTTGTGGGAAAAGACGAATGCGTTTTGAAATTGCACTGATCACTTAGGAGAATGGCCTTTGCTGTGGAGTTCACGTTCAGCTCCGTCTTCCTTGCACCACAGTTTGTGCACTGTGACACCTCATATTCAGACCCCCCCTTGCACAATACCTGTTCTGTAGCCCAAGTCAAACCACAACAGAGTGCAATTTGAATGTTGTAAGGCGTCATTATTTTCATACCATTCCCGTCGTGACCAGTGAATTAATGCTTGATTGGCTTATGATGAGGTGGTGTGCACTTAGTAATGCTCGTGTCATGCACTGTCACGTCATGCACTGTCAAAACACATCAACATAGCCTTCATGCTAAATGCCAGCTTGCCTGTAAAGAGAGCCCACGCAGAAGGAATTTACAGACACAGGCTCTCTTCCATAAGCAAGTTATTTTTGTAACAGTTCATATAATTAATCAATAGCTAGCACAATCATTTTCCGACTGGTATCTCATTATCAGGATCACATAAGGGACTTCCTTTTATACATGGGGATACAGAGGAACTGGCCAGATATTGAGAATTCTACTTTTTTCATTTTAAATTGATATGCCAAACTGATCACAGTATCTACAGAAAAGAAACACTACTTTGATGATTAAACCCACAATAAAATTTAACAGTTAAACACAATACTAATGTTAGCAGAATGCATTTAAAAGCACATTTAATGCATTTAAAAGCATTTCTCTACAATTGCATTCGGTGACAAACCACTGGAAGCACAAGACATGCTATGCACTACTACACTTCCATGCTTGCACACATGGACATCAACACAAGCCACGCAGAACAATACCTTCAACTTTGACAAGTGTCCCAGTTCCTTAGCAGCACTGAAAATCAACTGTGTGCCCTATGATTGCAAGAAGTTAGAAAAGAAAGGAAGGAAAAAGAATGATTATAAACAAGCTTTGCATGTTTTTCCTCTGAGCAAGTCAAGCCAGTTCACAGCCAGAACTTCACATAACCACCCCAAGGCCAGTCACAACAACTTGACTCCTTGCCAGTTTATTACCTAGTATAAAACTGGCATTTCTGTGGATACCACATTAAGAGCTATTTCAGAGCACAGTATTCTAACTGGTTCACTCTTGCTTACAGCAGCTACCCATTTGAACAGGATGTGCCTTCAAATGGATTGCACAGGCCGGGGGTGAAGGCAGTGCACTGACTTCATCTGCAAGTGCTCCTCTAGATTTCAAGTCAAGTCTAAATACACATGAAGATGGCCTAAGACTGGTCAAAGCAAAAGACCACACAATTGATGACAATCTCTCTATAGAAGTAGAGCCCAATCAATGGGGTGGGGGCAAGCATTCATCAGATCAGAAACAAAACTGGTTCTGAGCAGTTTTCGTGTGAGAGATCGGCAAACAAAGTCCAGTGAATACTACAGCATTGCCTTCACATGTCAAAAGCTTGGCAATGGCTCTTCTTTCCCCACTGTGGGTTACTGAAGCTGTATGACCAATGAAGAAACAAAAAGGGAAGACAAATCCCAATGACAGGAAATCTTGCTTCAAGTCACTTACACTCTAGTATAATGGATTTTTACACACTTTCTCTGCAATGGTTACAACAAAGATACTTTCCCTTTTCCCCACCACAGCATTTCTCTGTTGTGTAATATTCCTTTTGCCTGGGGAGTTAAGTCCAGATTTTAATGAGAAAGCCAAAAGCAAACAACATAATTCTCCAGCCTCTTCTCCCAGAGATGCTTTATGGGGTGTGCTGGAATTTATTTTCTTCCACTTTGCTCCTTTTCATTCATCTAATCTTGCCTTTTTCTTTAAAAAAGTCACAACTGCCTATTACTCCACTTGGAATAAAACCCCAGCCTACTGTGATTCTGGCTAGGAATCGTGCATCCATCATATCATGAAACTTTGCCCTCCACTTCAGCCCTCTTAGGGTAGTCAGATTTGGGCTTTAGGACCAAGCCAAAGCTACGGGTGACCATTCTTCCCTAACTAAACCTCCCCTCTATTATCTCTCTCAGGAATGCCTTAAGGTATGTCAGGAGAGCTGCCTTCTCAAAGATGCCCCACTTGTAATCGGTCATCAGAAGCTAGAGTTAAAAGTACGTGTAAATGTCACCACAGGTATCAGTTGAGAAGTGCCTGGGGAATGTCCCCGCTAAATGCCGGAATGTCCCCTTCCAGTGACAGACCCTGGTGGGCGGCACTTTCCAGTAGGGTCTTTTTGCTCAGGAAAACACTTGGGAGAAGATGAAGCTCATCTTCTTTGGGGACCGATGGCTCCATGAGGACCACATTTCCCCGAAAGTCTCCAGTAAATCCAACGCTCCTTTCCACAGCCCTCCTTCCCCGTCCTTTACGACCCTTTCTCATCTCAAGTCTTTCACCCTCCTACTTAAACACAACTACCATGACCACTCCCCATGCCGAAACCCCTCAAACTGCAACAAAGCAAGATGTAAAACCAGAATTATTATATTGCCCTTTGCCCCTGCCTATGCCACACAGTTTGTTTTCTTTGCTGCCTTCTCCGATATTTGTTTATTTGTCGCCTTTTAAGTCAGTACTCTGTGGAGCAGGAACTACCCCATACATGCACTTGCAGAGGAAACTCTGGGAACTGGGTTCTACTGCAAAGATCATTGCTGAAATCATTCTTTTTTTTCTAGGATTAAAGTTAACATCAGCCCCACTGATGGGCTCCCCTCAGCAAAAATGTGTCTTTATACTTGTTGCCAGAAGTAGCAGGTACGCTTTTACAGAAGGAAAGCAGGCACACAGTTTATAGCTGTAACACTGGAAAGACTGAGACCCGCTCTAGGGACACTGGACACCCTCTGCCCATTACAACAGCAGTCCAGAAGTGAATTTTTAGATGAGATACTTTTTCTTTAGTTTTGCCAGCTTCGGTAATTTCTTCAAGCTGAAAAGACTCTGTGACCTGAAATCACAGACAACCTCTTGATTGGCTCTATCCGTAACCATCACCTAGCCCTCACTATTCCTCAGCTTTTTATGTTTGTTGAATATAAATCAATATAGAATGAACATTATTGACTTCATAGCTAAGCAGAAGCTCTTGATAATTGATTAAATTCACAACTCTTGGGGGGCAAGAAAGTGCAGGCAAGGACAATGGACTCATAAAGGAAAGCTTCCGAAATGAGATTGGGAACTTTACTTGCTGCCAGTATCCAACGTGCAATGTTAGAGTACAACTCTCTAAACTGAAAGAGTACAAAATTCTCTGTATTTCCAGCGAGTGAGGTTGAACATGACCGCACACAAGGAGCAACACAGAGATTTAACTGTGGGCCACACCAAATAATCCACCAAGGGACATGGCTTCAGCCAGCGCTCTGGTAATGCGCCTGCTATTCTGTATGATTGGTCACGAAGTTTGTTTGACTTACGGGTCTTAAAACTTAAGGTTTTCATGCCTGTTGACCAAGCAGAAAAAAGATATAACATTTTTATAACCTGAATTTTGAAAAAGTTAAGTGAGCAGTCACAAAACACACTAACATTAACAGTTCTTGATCCAGTATTTCCAACCTTTGCTGGACATTTTTTTTTTTTTTTTAAATATAAATTCAAACAACAGCATTAACTAGCCTAGGCACGTAGTCTCCCTGCCGCAGGCTTCTAAGGAGGACAGGTCGGTAACACTCAGCAATACCCAGTGACTTGATACGCTTCAAAGAACAAAGCTGCTCAGATAACTACTCCTCAGTTCTGGCCTGCTAAGAAAATCCTCATCAATCAGTGCCACTCTCTGTCAATGTGTCTGCAAGGAGAAGTTGTTTTACTGTTACATTGAGTTTGTCATCAATGCTGGTAACATCTAATGAAAATCTGGACAGCGCCTTCCTCTGCCAAATGGCATCCCTGTAAACAAGATGCTATACCTCCTCAAAAAAGTTATTTATTCATGGAAACATATCACAAAGCTCTACAGACAGCACTTATTCCAGGTGCACTGCTAGGGAATGAAAACAACTAAACTGAAATATCAGGCAGTTTTGAGAAAAGCTGCCCTCAACGAAGTTGATTAAAACATCAAGGATGGAAGATGAGGAAAAATTAAGTACTTGTTATTAATTGTTTCTGCCTAGGTCTGTGGCAAACATAGCTGGAAAGGGGACAGACCTTAGTGCTGCTTTTCCTCTTTTTTTCCCATGAAATTAGTTTTATCTTCCTAAACTTTTTGGAAACATGAAAGACATCTATAGTCCACAACACAAGATTTTAAATTTCTTGTTAATGGTCTGACTGTTTTTTTCCCCTCAGTGAAAGCATTCAGAGAAGGATCATCATCTGACTCAGGTCTAATTGCTAGAAGCCAAAAGAACTGCACTGATTTATATTCCAAGAGGCTCAAACTCTCACAGCTTAACTGTCCTACTCCTTAGTTGACAAAGTTAGGAAACAAAAGCCTACTGCAAGTCTTTTGAATTCCAGTCAGGTTTTTGGAAAACATATTATTACTCAGGCTTATTTTTCTGAGACATACCAGTGCAAGGAAGTTTCATCTGGTGTTGTACGTTCCTTTTCCAGATTTTTTTTAATTCCTACATTCAACAACAATGAGATCTGAGCATTTATTAGCAGCACTTAAGTTCGTTCAAAAAACTTTATCATCAGGCAATGTTCGCTACCACACATTAAAAATTAAGACTTTTTTTAGCTGTTGTGGTGTATTAAACATTGAGAAAATAGTCTTAAAAGTGGGGAAGAAGAAGGGAAAATAATTACCTGTCGGTACAGAGATCTGGGCACATGTGCAGTTCACAGACCATCATTTTATTCAAGGCTAAGAAAGCTTTTTCTCCTCGTCACAGAGGCAGCCTTGGACTTTTTTACTCCTAGCTAGCACAAGGGAGGGGATTCATTTAAACTAACACAAGTTAAGAAAGTTTTCAGAAAACCTCTTAAAGCCACACTCTCCTCCACCACAGAATAGCTCTGGAGCGGTGCTGCTTGCAGATGAGCTTGAAGAACAGTCTGTTTGGAAGTCACGTGTAAAATCTGTCCGCAGCTTAAAGAAAATTTTGTTCTTATCCTGGACCACATTCTCATTTAGTGAAGAGAAGTCTGATGAGTAGAAAAAAAGCACAGCAGGAGCAAGAACAAATGGAGCCTCTCGTGAATGGCTGCATCATACCGTGTGAAACAAATAAAGGAGATGCTCCAGAGGAATCATCTGTGTATAAATTAAGCAACTCTTCATTGTCCTGACTAGTGACTGATGGCATGCTATAGTTTCATCCTAAGCAGCGAGGGAGAAAGAAACGTATAACTAATCCATTAATATCCCCAAGCGTTGTGCACTGAACCCCAAAACAAGGATTCCCAGAGAGCTGTGTTTGCATATCCATTCATCCAAGGTAGAGAGTGTTTAATTAAATGCTGACCTTTACTTAAAACTAGTGAGGTGTGAACTGCTCAGTGAGTTACCAGAGATAATGTTGCTACTAATCTCACAACCCACGGCAGTGAATGCTCAGAGAGGTAGAAGCCAGCCATCTGAAAGTCATTAAGGCACCAGCAGCTCAGGTCATCAGAGTGGGAGGCTGTAAAACTGCCCTGTCCCCACTGCATCCTTCACAGGCAGTAGCTGCCTGCTTTCTCACCTGAGCCCCACCCTACACAAAATCTTCCAGAAGCAGCAAAGAATGGAAGAGCAGAGCTCAGATTTTCTTCCCTGTATAACACAGGCTGAGCTAATTTAAGTGGAATAGATCGGTCTGGAGAGTAACAGGCATTAAAGCACTGTGCAGTGACAGGGTCATGCAAGCAACAAGTGAGACACACTGCAGTGCATCGGGAACCTTCTACCTGAGTATGCTTTCCATGACCACTATCAGAAACACTTTTGCACCTCTAGCAATTTTACAGAAAAGAGAGAAAATATTCCATGAAGGGCACTCTTTTCTACCATGAATATACCCTGCTTCTTAAGGGCTGCAGAGGAGTTTTAGGAGAGAAACCCTCATCTGGTGGTCCTTCAAACATGAAGAGACAGCACTAGGGCTTTGGATTGCTGAGGACAGAGAGTTACAGTGCCTGGGACTATTTCTGAGTCTGATACTCTTTCTTTTAAGAGAAAGCAAAATTAGATAAGGGGTGCATGGCAGAGAAGCAGAATAGCAGAGGAAGTACTGCTTCTGCCCATACTACTAACCCTGAGTTTCGCCTTGCCTTGCCCTGCCAGCCTTCACTACTAGGATGAAGAAAATCTGGTGGTGACAGAATACATCGCTACGTCCCAGGGCACAGTGGAAGCAGCTCTTTGCCCCTGTAGCCCATCTAGCCTGGCCCAGGCTCCCTGCTCAAGGACCGCAGACAAGGCCATTTTAATCATTGCATTGTTCACAGCCACCTTTCTGAAAGGGTGACTCTTCCAGTTTGGACTAGTTCAGCCTCCTCACTATGATACAATCGATTAGACAGCTAAAAACCCAGCTATGAACATTTTGCATTATCTCAGAAAACTGAGGATGTGCTTCACTACACAAAAAGAGCTTCTCCATTTGAAACTGAAGTGATGGCAACAAGGAACGCCTTGTGAAAAAAAAAAAACCTCAAAGTAGCTTATAGCAACATCCCGCAGTTTGGAAGCACTGGCTGATCACAGTTATTGCCTTCTTCATGATATAAGCACTGAATCACTCTCCTACTCCACCTTTAAAATTCAAAACTAGCAAGTATAAAGCTCAAGCAGCTCCTCTCTGGTTCTCTCCGAGGCCCTTGATTTCACTGCTTCCATTCTGAAGGGGTCATGTTAATGCTGCTCTTACATGATGATTTTAGCATCTGTCCCCAAAGACTCCTTTTTAAAGCAATTCAACAGAGGGAAAGAAATTTCATCCTCTTAAATTTAGATAGGTTTCTTCTCCTTTATAAATTAAAAAGGCAAGCAGAAACGATTACTCCAAATCCGAGCTCGGAGCAAGCAGCCTTTAGCAAATCTGCACCTCATGCTAATTTTATGCTGAGTAGCACTGCGTCTCAGCAGTTTTGTTTAAAGTTGTCATCATCAAGGCCAGAGGCAAAGGCTCTCCCTCTCAGAGCAAGAAACACCTAGTGCAAGATGCAGGTTTGCATCACTTCTCTAGACACTGCAACCCAAGAAGTCCACTCAAAATATGTAGGCAACAGTTGAATAGTGAAAAACACTATTGTTCTATGCACTACTGGGAAGAAAATAAATCAGCATAAATTAGCCACAGACCACAAGTTTACTCCAACACAGAGCTGAAAAGAAGTTCTGGATCATCTCCAAATAATGAGGTTATAGCCCAAACTTCACACTGCCTCCAACTGAGTGTCATCCCCCAGAGCAGCTGGGCATGCATGACTAACATTTAATCAGTTTCTGTGGTTTCTCAAAATTGGGGAAGAGGTTAATCTTCCATTGTTAAAAACATCACTACATTCATGACACACATTCATCCAGCATGTCCACACAGCTGAACAATTACATAAAAGACTGCCTTTGAAGGCAAACTATCTGGACATGCGTCCAACTCAACATCAGAGACACAGAAATCATGCCAGCCCATACTGATGTTAAAGCCTTCTGTGGGGTAAAACAGGGTGGGCGTGTCATTAAAAAGCAAGCCCAAATTAACCACATCTATACAGAGATACGCCTGACTAACAGATGACAATAATCAGGAAAAAGTATTTACAGGTGTTGATCTAATGCCATGAAGACAACACTAACTGCCCGATAATCCCACAGAGACAGCTTTCTTTAAAGGACTGCAAATCCCTAACCAGTGTAATTTGATATACTTGGTGGCAACTCCTTTTAGATCATGGATTTTGCATTGTTTTTTATCTAGAGTGTGCTCTGTATCTTGCAACCCTACTATAAATAGAGCTGCTCTCTTACTTTTCTAGGTTACAGACATATTTTTCCATCCTCGAGCAGGCTACAAGCAGACAAATTTACCTGGACAGATGACTCATTAGGTCAAGGAGATGAGTTACGCAGGCAATGGCAACACTTTCTGCTATGAGTCAGGAAGGAGAAAAATGCTTTACCGTATGGTCTGTAAGAGGAGGCAGCACAATCAGCTTCTCCATGGTATTCATTACCACCCTCCAGAGCTCTTTCAGCACCCGTTTCAACACCGTCTTTTCACACACAGTCGCAAATAGTGTCAGGCTGCAGGGACAGAGCAAGAACTGAGTAAGTTCAAAGAATGCAATTTGCAAGGAAAAAGGAGACGTGTATGGAAGAATCAGTGCCCCACCCAAAGCAGTTTGTTGTAACGATTGCTTTAAGGGTAAAAATCTTCCTTTTTCATAAAGTACAGCCTGTTTTCACCCTTGGAGGTCTAGCACTAAAGGCGTTTGGCCAAAATGGATTCTTGATATTTCTGATCTCAGTAAGTTCTATTCATTGACCTGGGGATTATAGAAAGTATCACGAAGTTATGGTGGTTGCAGATAGTCCAAATAAGAGCAGATACCATTGAACTGGTTCCCCTTAAGAAGATACTTCCTGATGTATTGGGTTTACAGAGTATATAGGAAAAAATTACAAACAAATATAGAATAATAGGTTTTAAACTTCAAGGGGTTATTATAATTATTTTTGTTGAATACCTAAATTGATATTTCCCAGACTGTTATGCAGAAGTTTCTGCACAGCTTCTGATAGCTGTTAAAGTCTCTAAATCTTCCACCTCTATAACCACCTCGAAGCATTTCTTGGACTCCTCAGTATTTTGTTGCAATTACATTTACCACCAATCACCTGCCATATGTTTATTCTCTTTTACATAAAGAAGTTCTGCTTTATCTCCCTATTTATTCCTCCTTTATTATTGTACAAGCAATCAAAAAGGCCAAGGAATGTTATGTTCTTCTTCGAAATGACTGTTGGACTTTGGCATTTAGTGATCACACTGGGAGAGCTACAAAACAGGAACTCTGCAGCCAGTAGCAGTGCATGGGCGATAGCTGACTCTTCTAGATTTTGTAACGTCGTCTCCCAGATTTCCCTTCTTCCCATAGCTGGTTAGACAGTAAATGAACAAAACTGAACAGGGACAAGACTGATATGGGTAGGATGCAGGAAGCATCAAAAAAGACTCTCCTTCTGTAAAGAAGTAAAGACAATAATCTAGCCTCGGATTATCATAATCAAAATGACTTGCTCCACAGCTGGACGAAAAGCCCATAGCATACCAAGTTCCCAGTGATACAAAGGAAGGTGGCTTCTCAGGATTCGTGAAGGCATGCATGGAAAATGCTCAAATGAGAGGGCTCCTAGATGTAATGATTGCTGCAGACAGTCACTTACTACACGGTGACCCAAAAGAAAGATGGGACAATCAATACAAAGGGCAACAAAAGAAACTATATTTTAAACTTGTAAAGCTTC
>VYZW01036100.1:2949-17426 GCA_013401315.1 Balaeniceps rex
CGCTTTTATACTTTAATTATTAAACAGTGTTGCTTCTGTTTCTCCCCTTGGTCTTTTAACACTGGAAGAAACATAGTATGCAGGTAATATACTATGGTTATATTTTCTCAACATTCTTATCAAGGTATGTAGTAGCATAGATATTTGAATTTATTATCATGAAGGTACAAATTAATTGTATCAGCCTAGGAAGACAATTTTTAGTTCACGTAAAAAGAATGTTAAGAAATAAACACTGCGTCACTGCGACACAAAAAACATGGGTTGAACTTAGTAAAAAAATATTGAGCATACATACCACTGATATGCAGTTTAACTTAAAGAGAATTTGCATTCACTTTTTAAAAGTTTGGGATCAATTCTCCTTTATACCAAACTCTGGTTTAAATGAGAGGTAGCCTAACAGATACTACTCTTTGCAATCAACTTAAAAAGATGGTTGAATTAATAGTGATAGAAGAATACATTACTTCAGCATAATAAAGGTGCATTAGCTTAAATGAAAAGCATGGCCTTTTGCTTTTCTTAATAGAACTAAAATATCAAGGAAGAAACAGTCAAAAATCAAATTCACCTGAATGCACCATTTGATACTTAATGAAGTGCAAAGCTTGAGGAAGTTATGTGTGAAGATACTGATGTGAGGAAGTTAATACTGTGCTTCAAAAATTCAGTTTCCAGCACTGGGAGATACTTTTCTATTTTTTTAGACTTACTATACCAATAAGGTCATGGCCATACGTATCTAAAGGAATTTTCATCAATTTTGCAGCACAGGACAGATGAAAATTATTTCCATATTTAGTGTATTTCCTTGCTCTCCATCTGTGGCAGCTATCATTCATAGCATCTCAGACATGGATAACTGGAACAAGCTTCCAGAATCACAAAATCCATGGACCATCATTGACTTTGTAAATGAGTATTTATGTGAGATGTTTGAAAATGACTCTTGATTTTTCTAACGTTAA
Organism: Balaeniceps rex; assembly: GCA_013401315.1. Taxonomy (NCBI): domain Eukaryota; kingdom Metazoa; phylum Chordata; class Aves; order Pelecaniformes; family Balaenicipitidae; genus Balaeniceps; species Balaeniceps rex. Next base: position 3,921 of record VYZW01036100.1, read on the forward strand.
TCAGAGACTTTAAAAATACATGTTGAATTTCCATAACACTGGCACTATTTCTGACTGGCCCCTCCTCTAAGCAAGATTTTCATGAATACCAAAGTTGTAGCTTTTTCTAAAAAACAAATAAATAAAAACCCCCAAACTAAAGGGGAACAGATGCATGAGAATGTCTGCAGTCAGTGGAAAACAAATTTTTAAACATCAGGTAACCTAAAAGAAAACTACTAGCCAATTTATTACAAGTAGACGGTTGTTGCTATTAGCAACAGATGAACATAGACTTCCTTCCACAATTACTTTAGTTTATAACAGAGTTGGCATAAACAGGTAGACACTCTAAGAGAAGAGTTAATGGTGGGTTATGTACAATGTGTGTTAAAAATAAACCCACTAAAATAATTTCTAAACAATATTTTAGAAGATACATTTTCAAAATATATATTTGTCAAACTTCACCTTAAAAATCAAAGATTTTTTACATACTTTAACAACTTAGTCCCAAGCAGTTCTCAGTTTAAATCTTTGTGACTGCACCTTATTTTCCAATCTGTTGCAACAATGTTCCACTCTGAGATCATCCTTTATCCACGAACTACCCCCACCCCGCTAACCCATCATCATAATTTAATTTCCTACTTCCTTATTGGCTTTTCTTAGTAATTTCTATAAGAATTGTTGGAGAGAGTGTGTCTAAAACAGGGTAAAACAAAGCATAGGTACAAGGTTGATTTAGCAAGAATCTGTCCCAAGATCATTCAACTTAAGATAGAGGGTGTCATTTCCTATGGAGAAAGACTTTATCATCATTTATTTCTACCTCTTTTAAGTATGATTTAATAGAGTGAGGACCTAAACTCTGAAGATCAGAAAATCGCTGTTTTCCCACATTTTCCACTGGGAATTGCTAGATGAGCAATTTATGTTTGTAATGACTCGTAACAACTTTCAAAAACAAGAGAAACCTGCAAACATATCTTGCCTGTAATACGTGTAAGTATATAAGAAAGATACTACCATTTGAAAGAATTAAATGGAAAGAGAAGTGTGTGCATGGGAGGGGCAAAGAGGGAGAAAGAAAAAATATCAGAAAAAACAGTAGAAAGGTTGAATGAATGGTCTTCATTCATAATCAAGAACAAAATAGCAATGAAACATCAAAGAATATATTCCTTGTATGAAGACCAGAAGTGGTCACTCTAGTAACTCATCAGCAGATGACCCTACACTTTATTAACAGGAAGATAATAATGTATTTATTCCTTTTCCTGTTAGCCCTGAGATACCTAAAAAGAGAAAACACAATGAGTGCAAACTTCTTAGAATGTATTGATACTGAAGTAAACAAAATTTTGATGCAAACAGATAAGACTCTAAGAATTGTTAAGTTTCAGTGGGCATTTTCCTCTTCCGTAAGATCTCACACAGACTTTTATTACACTGATTTCCTACAAATCAAAACTGATGTTTGACATCTTTGTTCATTTTAGAAAGCTGAGAAAGATGCTCACTTTTTATTTTCTGTTAATCTGGAATAGGCCTGGACAGATACAGAATAAAATTAATCAATGGAACTTTCCAGTTGAGCAATTTCTATGGAAAAATATAGGTCACCACATAGTCTTACAGGAAAAAAAAAAAATTAATAAAACTTCAGTTCCTTTCAGCTACAAACAGATAGACTAAGCAAGTAATTATTTATGAGATTAGACTCTTTATATAATACTATACACATAAACTTTTCCACAGAAACAATTGTAAAGTTATTACAGGGGAACAGCATTCTAATTACCATATTAGAAAAAAATGGATATATTCTGGAAAGGTAACAGCATGATTAAAACCAAAATAAGGCTACACTGTGAAACCAATACTGCACTATTTCATCTTCTTGCGTGTATATTGGCTTAACAAATGTCTCCATTCATACTTCCACTTCTTCTTAATAGGATTACTCTAACTACAGTGTGTTTGGTGGTGCAGTGCAATCCTTCTAACTCAGAATCACTCTGCAATACAATCTCTGCTTACTGGCATTATATCATTTATTGCATCAACCAAAAAGGACAGAGCTGTTTTATTAATTTTCAGCATTGAAGGTTCAAAAGTTCATTTCTAATTTTAACATGATAGAATTTTCATGTTTCTGCTCATCAGAGACTGAGGGTTGTAGAGAGGACAGGAAAAGAATAACGGAAATACCTATAAGTCATGATAGATATGTGTCATACTTTTTGCTTTCTTTTTTCCCTGTAATCTGAAATATCTCTCTTTAGCTAGAAAAAGATTTAAAGTTTCTTTTAAATATAATCTGCTTAGGAAGTAATGTGCACTGCAAAGTGCAAAGGAACAAGTTTCAGACTAAGGGGAAAGAATCCATACTCTTTTCCTACAACCTCAAAACATAGTGCCAGAGATTTACAAAATCTGGAATTTTTAAAGTTTGTTAATCCCTGGTTCAACACAAAATAAAATACCTATCAGATAGTTACTCTGTTTAGGTTAGCTGACTGACTTGGCCATAAAGAACAAATTCTGAGCTGCACAGGAGAGCTGACGCACAGGCTGTCTCCTTCATCAGGTGATTGTACGAGGTGTAATTTTTTTTCAGATCCAGTAATGGGAGATTAGGAGGGGATGAAGCAGAGAATTTTCTGCCTCAGCGTATCGTAAGGCTGTTGTATGCACAGGCATAACAAAGAATGGAACAGGGGGTGAGAAACACAAGTGAGCTCCAAACATAGCAAGCCATTAACCCTGTTGTTGAGGCACTCCTCCAAACTACTTAAATATTTGCAGAGGTGTACATACAAATGAGTTAGAAAAAACAGAAGAATACACCTGCCAGGGATATTTACCTTTATGTAAATTATCTGTTTACTATAGAAAGATATAGTAAAACTATCTATTTACTATTGCCATGCAGAACTGTTCATTCATACTCTCATCCCGAAGGTGTCCTGCTGTCATGTGGGCACTTGCTACAGATGTAAAAAGACTGGCCACTGCAGGGGGTACCTGGTACCTCTTCTTTTAGTGTTGCAGCTGCTCATTTGTTTTTCTCTCTCCCTTTGACCTCCTACTCCCCAGACCCACTGAAGATTTCTGTTACTTCAACTATGCTAAATTAGCTCAGGCCACCCTCCAAGTAGGTGGAAACTCCTACCACATGGACAGGAATGAGCAACCCAGAGACATTAAATTGTCAAATGTGTAGTAAAAATATATCTAATAATTTTCCCCGTATCGTCATGCTTAGACACTGTCACATTGATGGTATGACAAAGATGTTTAAAAAAAAAGTCAGCAGGGAAGGAAATAGACTTGCTCAATCCCCTTATTTTCCGAAGTTTTAAAACCTATTCAAACTTGAGAGAAAAAAAGGGTTGCAGTAAAAAGTAACAATAAGCATGGTAAATTGTGCCCTGTCGTCCTTAAAATCTATGCTCAATGGATTTCTTGCACAGGCCTTTCTGTATTTTTCTATTCTTTGTGCAGGCACTTTTTTCTAAACACAGACAAATTGTAAAACTTCTTTAACCATCACCTGCCGTTCATGATAGGCACAACATCTTTAGCTGCTCATTCAGCCTCATGATTATTTTCTAATTGGTTTCCCCCTTGCTGCTCCACTGTCAAAATATTCTAACAGCTCTTTAACTGCTGTTTAATAACTAACAGCAGCTTCACATATTTTTAAGAACAGAGAAAGATTATCTATTGTTTTGCTTCCTTAAAGATTTAGCACAGTGAATAATCATTACTAAAGGTAATGAATATCATCAGAAGTAGTTGGCTGCATTTCTCCAGTCCTTCCCAACTCCTGAGATTCTCATAAAATAATCTGTAACTGTACTGCAAAAATAGGAGCAGTGATCTGTTGTATCTTTCAAAAGACAAATGCATGCTCTTGCTAGGAAAAGTCAAACCACAACAGCAAGTCTATCAACATAGCCTCAAAACTATTTCAAAGAAAATAATAAATCATCACAAAGAGTCCTGGCAATTTCACATTCACTTTAATAGAGCCTGATGCCTTTTTAATTTGGATTCTCTCAAAATGCAATTATAGAATGTCATAACTGAGGTTTTCTTGCAGAACTAAAGCAACAACCCCATCCTTGTGTGGAAAAAAATGAAGCTATTTAAGAATGAGAGAAAAATGTCTTTGTCTCACACATCAAAAATAATGGCAGCAGAGAGCATCCTTTATGTAGCATTGTCTCTAAGCAGATACATTCCCTCAGCTGCAACTTTCCAAGTACAAGCCCTAGTCTTTATCCTTCCAGCAACAGGAATTACTTTATATTTCAATTAGAGGTCTGAAAGAACTCTCAAGAATTGACTTTTCTTTCTCTTTAAGAAAGGTGACAAGAGTCACAGCCTATGAGCTAGTGAGACATCATACAACTCTGAGAACCCTCCAACGTACAATTGTTACCAAAGTCAGTTGGAGATGTTGACTAAGCAAAACCATGCTTACTGTTTTCTCCTTCATTCTGATTCCACTAAAATAAGAAAAGAATCACATTACAGAATATCCAAAGAAACATCACATATGTTGCATTCTGTTAGAAATATGTCTAATTGATATGCAATTATAGATAACCATTTCTGATGTTCTCTCCACACTTCATTTGCAGTGTTGCTGAAGAAATCAGGAAATATTGAATTAAATACACCTTCTGAGAATCAGGAAACAGTTACAGTAGGCATCTCAGGCATAGCTTTGGGATGGTCAAACTGTGGTTTTATTTTAATTTGTCATAGCAGCGCCAACAGAAATTGGAAAAAAAATTCTTTCTTATTAACCAGTTGAGTCATTGTATTGGGTTTGTGTGGCAAGGCTTTGGGAGCAGGGGGCTACAGGGGTGGCTTCTGTGAGAAGCTGCTAGAAACTTCCCCTATGTCCCATAGAGCCAATGCCAGTCAGCTCCAAGATGGACCTGCCACTGGCCAAAGCCGAGCCAATCAGCGACGGTGGTAGCGCCTCTGGGATAACATATTTAAGAAGGCGGGGGGAGGAAAAACCCTGCACAACTGCAGCCGGAGAGAGGAGTGAGAATATGTGAGAGGAACAACTCTGCAGACACCAAGGTCAGTGAAGAAGGAGGGGGAGGAGATGCTCAGGCACCAGAGCAGATATTCCCCTGCAGCCCGTGGTGAAGACCATGGTGAGGCAGGCTGTCCCCCGGCAGCCCATGGAGGTTAATGGAGGACCCCACACCAGAGCAGGTGGATGTGACCGAAGGAGGCTGTGACCCCATGGGAAGCCCACGCTGGAGCAGGCTCCTGGCAGGACCTGTGAACCCATGGAGAGAGGAGCCCACACTGGAGCAGGTTTACTGGCAGGACTTGTGACCCCATTGGGGCACCCACGCTGGAGCAGTCTGCTCCTGAAGGACTGCACCCCGTGGAAGGGACCTATGCTGGAGCAGTTTGTGAAGAACTGCAGCCTGTGGGAAGGACTCATGTTGGAGAAGTTCGTGGAGGACTGTCTCCTGTGGGAGGGACCCCACGCTGGAGCAGGGGAAGAGTGTGAGGAGTCCTCCCCTGCGGAGGAAGGAGCAGCAAAGACAACGTGTGATGAACTGACCGCAACCCCCATTCCCTGTCCCCCTGCGCTGCTCCGGGGGAGGAGGTAGAGAAAATCGGGAGTGAAGTTGAGCCCAGGAAGAAGGGAGGGGTGGGGAAAGGTGTTTTAAGATTTAGCTTTTATTTCTCATTGTCCTACTCTGATTTGACTGGTAATAAATTAAACTGATTTTCCCCAGGTCGAATCTGTTTTGCCTGTGATGGTAATTGGTGAGTGACTTCTCCCTGTCCTTATCTCGACCCACGAGCCTTCTGTTATATTTTCTCTCCCCTGTCCAGTTGAGAAGGGGAGTGACAGAGCGGCTCTGGTGGGCATTTGGCATCCAGCCAGGGTCAACCCACCACAGTCATGAACTTTGCAGACACTGTTGCAACATCAGGACACTTTATTCTGAATCTGGGTGATACAACAGTGGTTCTTGAGCACTTCATTACTGAATACTATTTATTCACAGAATAGTACTCATGCTGTACATGCATGTAATTGAATTTCTTTTTTAAAAACTATCTCAAAAATTATGTTTTCTTTAGAAGTAGGAGCCATTAAGATTTCTCACTGATGAACCACATCCCAACCTTTCGAAGAACTTCTTAGGATAAGCAATCATTTTTTATTTTCTTTCTCCTTAGAACATCTTTGATTCATAACTTCTTTGCTTGTTGCTCCAGGCTTCATTTTCAATTAAGCAATTCAAAATAAAGTTATATGCAGAGCTCTCCCAAGCTTTGCAGAAGCATTTTAAAATACAGAATGAAAAATTAGAAACATTTCCCCTTATACGTGATTGTGCTTTTCAAAAGTACAAATATAATTAGTAGAGTATATGCACTTTCAAGTAATCACAGATTGTAGATTAAATAGAATCATAGAATCATTGAATAGTTTGGGTTGGAAGGGACCTTTAAAGGTCATCTAGTCCACACCCCCCTGCAAGAAGCAGGGACATCTTCAACTAGATCAGGTTACTCAGAGCCCCATCCAACCTGACCTTGAATGTTTCCAGGGATGAGGCATCTACCACCTCTCCGGGCAACCTGTTCCAGTGTTTCACCACCCTCATTGTAAAAAATTTCTTCCTTATATCTAGTCTGAATCTACCCTCTTTTAGTTTAAAACCATCATCCCTTGTCCTATCACTACAGGCCCTACTAAAAAGTCTGTCCCCGTCTTTTTTATAAGCCCCCTTTAAGTATTGAAAGGCTGAAATAAGGTCTCCCCAGAGCCTTCTCTTCTCCAGGCTAAACAACCTCAGGAAATGTTATTATATGCAGGTGTGGAACATGTAGTCATTAAATTAGTAATATGCGCTGTAAGACTTAATCTTTATATGATATTTTGATATTTTTGTGAACACCACTCAGGACAATGTGTTCTATACCCCAGAGACCTATTGGTATGAGATGACACACACAAAAAGGAATATGGGAAAGAAGACATCATTCAAACATGTTCCTTCTTATACCTAACTTGTGTGTATATAATTACTATACGTATATTTTAAATTACTGCCGTAAGAGAAATGTTAGGGTACTTCAATGTGAGATATTCAGACAAAAGCAGAGCACTGGGCTTTCTGTAGTTATCTTATACAGCAAACACTTAAAAAGAGACTGAATTTAAAATTTAATATATTACTGTCGTGGTTTAGCCCCAGTCGGCAACTGAGCACCACGCAGCCGCTTGCTCACCCTCCCCCCCCCACAGTGGGATGGGGGAGAGAATCGGAAGGGCAAGAGTAAGAAAACCCACGGGTTGAGATAAGAACAGTTTAATAATTGAAATAAAAATAAAAATAAAAATAATAATAATAATAGTAATAATAATAATAATGATAATGATAATGATAATAATAATAATTGTAATGAAAAGGAGAACGAGAGAGACAAACAAAACCCAGGGAGAAGAAAACAAGTGATGCAACCGCTCACCACCTGCCAACCGACACCCAGCCAGTCCCCGAGCAGCGATTGCTGCCCCCCGGCTAACTCCCCTCGGTTTATATACTGAGCATGACGTCATATGGTATGGAATAGCCCTTTGGTCAATTTGGATCAACTATCTTGGGCTGTGCCCCCTCCCAACTTCTTGTGCACCTGGCAGAGCATGGGAAGCTGAAAAAGAAAGTCCTTGACTAGCCTAAGCACTACTTAGCAACAACTAAAACATCAGTGTGTTATCAGCATTCTTCTCATACTAAATCCAAAACACAGCACTATGCCAGCTACTAGGAAGAAAAGTAACTCTAACCCAGCTGAAACCAGGACAATTACCTAAAAATCAGTACATTGATAGAATTTGGAGGGCTTTGAGAGCAGGGGCGGGTAGGAAAGTTTTTACACCTATTAATGTTGTTTATTCTAGTAGAGACTACACTGCATTTCTCTTCACTTTGAAATGTCTGTTTGTAGTCAGGAAACTCAAATTGTTATTTAGCAAGGAAAGCTCAGACTGAAACACTCAATATAATCTAAATCATCACCACCACCTTTATGTGGTGGTATATAGTCTTCAAATGGTAGGACATACTCCACTCATATTACACTGTCAGATTATTTGGGCTGGATGCCCAACATCATCCATCCATCACTTGCAATCTCACCATACCACAGACAATTTTTGTGACTGTAGGATCATTGACATGAAGCAATATTCCTCAGAAAACTCAAGTTAATAAATCACTGGTTTCTTTCCCTCCTTGCTCCTTTCAAAAATAACTACCCTAGCAAAGCTTCTTCATCCCAGAGAGTATTTTAGAATCTGTTGGTAAATTTGATTATAACGTCTTTACTGAGGTAGCAAAGGTAAGCTTTATCCAGCTAGACCTATTTAGTATAGAGCACCTAATGAGATGGATAGAATTTAAAATATAGTCTACTTCACGACTAATCATCATGAAGAATAATAACAGCTAGTCTTCCCATCCACAGCTGCATAGAAAACATAGTAGTATTTCCATTGAGATTACTGCAGGACACAAGTGAAGCAACACAAGACTCCTGTGCTTTCAGAACTTACTTCAGCATGCTGGAGACCCCATTTTAATGATCAATAGGAACCCCCTCTGTTTGCAGATCAGCTGTGCGTGCATTAGAATTACAATGTAACCATGTAATTAGCTAGGGAACTCTTAATACAAAATTGTTAGAGAATTTTAGAAATGTTGTGTATCTCCATTTCTGTGAAGGCGGGGCTTGTGTAGCCCCCATTTGCAACTCTCTGTTCAGAAAAAGGAATGCTGAAATATAAACAGTAAATATGATTTTTAACATTACTAGTAAAAGGCCAAAGACTGCACTGACCTGACAGTGCACAGTCTCAGGATTTTTCTGGGTTTGTTTTGGCCTGAGCTGATTTTATGTCACTTAGTTGAGATAGCAATTGCCAAGAAATCAGGTAAGTATTGCCTAAAATTTGGTTTTTTCTTAGCTTCAGTTTATAGTGAGAACAAGTAGTTATTCAATGTAGTTTGAATTATCTATGAATCTAAAATAAAATGATGTGGAAGAAAACACATACGATGGCACCAGAGGCCCTAGACTGTGAACAAAAATCACAATGCTCAGTCACTATTGGAATGCAATCTTGTACAGTTCAATTAAAAGCAATTTTAGAGACAACAAAGAGAACAGAAACACTAAGTAATTGGACTAGCAACAAATTACTGATTGCATTGTAAGCAGTGTTCCCATGTCCCTCTTTTTGCCCATAAGATTTTGAGTGTAACAGGGGTCCTTTCCAGACAGCAATCCCATGACTAAACCTTCTCCACACCAACACTTTCACCTACCTCGCTGAAAACACAGGCTTTCAGAAGGCATAAACATACACACATACTTCTTAATAAATTTCCCCATTTTCTTAGACCAAAATCTGTTCAGGTGGGGAATGAGGAATGTCTTTCTCTACTACAGTTTCTTCAAGCAGTTGCCTCCTTTACAACACAAATACAAGACACACTACCTACACCCACCAAGACTGTTAATCATAGGAGAACTGGGATTACTGCTTTCATACCCATGTAAAGATACACGTGTAGAATAAAAGGGAAGGCATGTAAACATAGGCAACACTGAAGAGCAAAAAAATACTGCAAAGCTAATGCTATTTTTGAGACAGATAAAAATAACAATGATGCCACTAATTTCAGCATTATTAGAACAAAATAAATAATTTCTCTTTGCTTAGTATACAGAGACAGGGAGAATAGGGTTGCAATTTTCCTTTTGGTTTAATTTCAGTTTCCTATTTCTTTATATACACTTGTCTATGTATAAAGGTCCTTCCCAAGACACATTAGGTGGATGATATTTTGTTCTCAGAACCTCCTAAATATACTTGCTTATCTGAAGGCTGTTTAATGGTTTTGTGATTCTTTTAAATTTTACTTGCTTGCTTGAAAGAATAGGATTTTTCCCTACCATTCAATATATTGAACTAAAACAAACAAGCTAAAGAACCTCTCAGGAATTGGTACATAGTTTAACGCTCATTTTGTTCATGACATTTCACTCACAGCTATTCAGTTACTAACTGAGATGTCATAACTAGGGTGTGCTGGCAACTAATAATTGATTCAGTTGTTACTCACCAAAATACAGAACTCAGACTATGGAATAACCAAAATAAGCTTATTAACTCACTTGGGTTTTATGAGCTTCATTGGGGCTTAAAACATTCATGCTACTGAAAACACTCTTGAACCAGTATCTTGATAAAAATAATGTGTATGATGCAATAAAAATCCAAATTGTTTGGAAACTAACAGTTTTCTTTCAAGTATATTCTTCCAAATACCATAGAAAATACACTGTTCAGCACCACTGAAAAAGTCAGTAGAAAAGAGATTGATATCAGAAGTCACTCAAGACATAGAGAGACTAAATTCAAGAACAAAAGTTAAACTGTAATGGTTCAACTGCAATAGGGAGCATAGTGAAGTAGCTTTATTCTGTAACAAATCCTTTAAGCAGCTCTTTAACAAACTAAATTGAATAACCACAGTATGCAGACAGTAAAAGATAAGTTTGAATACTAAAATAAACACTATATATCACTCCCACTGTGACCTTGGATATATTGAGTGAATTTGTAACCTTTAGTGTGATCTACAAGTTACCTATATGTCTTTTCTTCAAACTTAAAATCTAAAGGTGAACAACCCATGAAAATAAGAGTTGCAATGCTACGGGTGACACAACAAACTATAGCACAGAACGTTCTCATAAATACAAATATATCCCTTGTGCAAGTTCACAGGCTGTTGCATTTGTAGGTAAGTATTTCCAGTTTGGTATGTATCTCCCATGTGAATAAGCAGTGAAAAAATAACATCACTTCAGCTAATAAAAAATGTTCAAATCATTATGTTAAATTATATCCACTACAATAAAAATGAGAAAAAAATCCTCCACAATAATTTACCTATTGCTTTGAAAATTGGTAAGTGTTCTTAGGATGAAGCTCACAGACAGCATATTTACAACAGTTTGAAAGACCGTATTTTATATGATAAACAAAAGACAACCTAGGAAAACGCAGCAACTCCTATAGAACTTCCAGCTTCATTTTCAAAAAAACCATTCAATTTTCTTATAAGGATCTCAGCTGAACAAGCCATAGATAAATCTACCATGTTAAATGTAGGCTAGTACAAACAGGTACATGGGTACATCCAAATGGAATGAGCAGTATAAGTGAACAAATGTCAGGTCTTGGAAACTGTATTACAGCCTTGTCAACCTGTGCCCAAAAGCACGATGACTTTCTGATCTGTAATGCCATTGCCACCAAGGAATTCACATGGTCTCAGCCAGTTTAGAAACATCTGAACTTAATTTAATTGAATGACACAGGTCTGGCCAGGAAGGTTGTGCTCAATGCCACACCAAGAACTTAAGAAATGATCAAACTTTTGTGGAATCAAAGAATACTAACCCAAGCTGGTAAAGCTTCAGATTTGATAACAGAGAAATTTAATATTAACACTTTTCAAAACACTCTCAACCTGTTCTAGAATTATTTTCCCTGTACTACAAATATAGTATTCTATTTCAAATTAGCAATCTCCCAGCCATACATAAGAAGACACATATGTTTATAACAAATATTCTCAAGCAGGTCTCTTTCAATATCTTCAAGTAGAACTGTTTCACATTGCACGAATAGTTTTCCTGGAACGCAGTCTGAACCCAAATTCAGGTAGTCTGGGTAATGTCAAAAAGCCTAGTCCATCTCTCCTAATCACATCCACAGAACATCAGGCCCATCCAGTTTTATTGTCCCATTGAAAATAACTTCAGGGCACAGAGGTGCACAGTTATTCACAAGCAAATTTCTTCAGTCATGATTTATTGTCTATATGCTAACATATGGATAGTTCACTAATTATTGGCAACCTTTCACATGTACTGTAAGCTATCCCATTGAAGTAGATTTCAGAATTATATTTGGGGAGTTATGCACTTAGGTTACAGCTCTTCCTCATATTAATGTACTATTATTTATGATGGCAGATCCATGTGCTTTGGTCCTCCAAGCAACAAAATAAACGGAGAAAGTCTGGGGTTTATTTTAGAATTCCTAAAAGAATAAAGAATCTGAAAAAAAGAAGCCCTTTGTAGGCCCTGAGAATATTTATGTCAAGGCATCTCTTCTCCAGACTTCCATAGCAATAGGAACTAATGGCTTAATACAATTACCATTATATTCAAAGAGAAAACTTCTATTACTTTAAGTGAACAAGAAAATGAAGAAAGGACAGTTGTTTCACCCATTTATTCCTGCTGTAGAAGAGTCACGGTCCAAGGATGTATTCAAAGACCAGAGCACATGTTTCCTAAGACTAGTGCTGATGAAGTCTAATAACACATCTAAACACCTGAAAAATAAATACAGCTCTGCAAACGTTAAGATTATGAACATTATGAACAATGTATTGCCTAAGATAGGGGCTAAAACACCTTTGACATTAACGACATATAAAACAAGGAAAAAGAGTTACTCTGCATTCTCTGGGGTCTCAAAACTATGCTTCGTTCACTAACTGGTAGAAGACAACACAGATAGGAATACTGCCTGCACAGGCAGTAATTCTATTTTTTCAAATGTATTTTCCAATAAGGGAATGCAGCACTGGCTTGCTAATCCTGAAGAAGGCTGTTTGCTTCTTTGCTTACTATTCACCATCAAAGCGATGCAGACACAGGCCAGTTACAGGAGTAAAGTCCCTGGCGCAAATGTCTATAGAGCCTCAAGTGAAGCCAAGAATTCCCTGTGGTGGAACATTCAAACCACTCGTCATCATTTGTTTCAGTCAAACTGAGTGCAGAATAAAGAGCTGCAGGGGCAGGCAGAACAAAAAATTATGTCAGTGAGGCTGAAAATAAGATTTGGGTTGAAATATGACATAGACCACACAATACAGTTCTTTTTATATGGAAAAAGTTGATCATCCTCACAACTCCTAAATTCATTTTCTGATAAGAACTGCAGAAAAATACATCATTATATTATGTTTTATCCTTTTTTATGAGTATGAGAGTATAAAAAGGGAAAAAATTGTCTCCTTTGAATCTTTATGTTTGTACTTTTTTCTTTCTTTCCCCTTTGCCCACACCCAGAGCAGAAATTTCGGAAATAAAACATTTCAGTGTGATACTGTGAAAAGAATGAGGTGAGACAGTAAATAAACTGCCAGAAGAAGCTTTTTCCATGTGACAAATTTTTTACTTTAGCCAGACATACAGCACCTGCACGAGAATGACACATGCCTTTAAAAAATTGTGTGTAGTATGAGCATGCAAAGGAAGATAGGTACTGCAATTCATAATGCCACTCTTCCATTTTATTTTCTTCGTAAAGCTAATGTGACTGCTCAGGAGAACAGAGGCTGCAGGTTCAGAAATTAAAAAGATGATCTT
>VYZW01036101.1:6974-24795 GCA_013401315.1 Balaeniceps rex
TGGAGGGGACATGTCTCAACCTTTCACCTAAAACCTGAATGATGCGTTGGGGGGTGGTGGTGTAGAATTAAGGAGGAGGCAAAAGAAATCTATTTCATATTTTATTGACATTTCTGAGCCCTGTCCAGTTTCAAAAGTAGATACTCCAGAGCAATGCATAGAAAACCTCTCAGCATCAAGAAACCATTCCTTCTAGCCCATGTAACTGAGCAAATGACACCAAAACCGATCCCCGTACTTTCTTGGTTGTTCAAGAGTTAGAGCCCCACAAGACCTGCTCACAAAAGTATTGGTGACTACTAACAGCTGTCTCAAATTCTCACACTTTAGTTGTGCAAAAGAGAGACTGACTACATTATATAATTTTCACTCTCTACCTTTAGCTCCTTGCTCCTTTTAATTGAAATGTGAATTGAAAACTGTGCAATGTCTTGCAAACTTATTTTCCACTGAATTGAATATTGAATTTAAATTCTGTAAGACTGAACGAAGATTTGTTCAGAATCCCTAGGCATTATTAATAATCTAACTAAGATTTTGTTAAAATGGAGGTTGGAGGGGGAGGACTTGGGTACCTTACAGACTTGTTGTTCACCAGTCGGTAAGGCAACAACTACTGTTTGTTGATGCTAATAACTGAAGTTCAGGCAGATGAGAAGACTTTTTCAAAAATCAATGTGCCAAAAGAAGACACACTTTTTGTCTTAGTGGAAGTATTGTCTTTCCTTCACTGATTTCCTCCCTGTTTGTTAATTTCTATTGTCTCATTCCATGAGATGCTTGTTTGAAAGGAGGAAATCTCAGCTTTTTACATCAAGTGCAAGAGTAAAAGGTGTAAGTATTTAGACAACAAAAAGTTAGTTATGCTTTTGTGAAAGAGATTTCAATCTTCTTCAGAGGCTGTGAATTTGATGAGAACTTTCTGTTTCCTCCCCGAAGTGAAGGAGACCTTTCTGACTTTTTAGATTAACTCTGTAATTGAACATAATCTTTTCTCTTTTCTCTTGTGGTAGGTTAGATGCTGCTAATCTTTGTCTATATGGTCTCATGTAAAGAGATTCATTTTGCCATTCACTAATTATTAGAAAAGCAGTAACCTAGTAAATATGCACACACAAAAAATGGGTGTGAGAAACCCACAGCTGTGGGTCAGTGTGTCACCACTGCTCCTTGCCACTATACAAATACATGCCAGATCCCGTCTCAGTAAGGAAGCAGGGCCAGCCAGCAAAACCATATTTGTACCACGGCTAAGCAAGGATTTCTTCCTACTGTCCCTTTTCTACCTTCTTGTTCATTATAATTACTGGTTTTCCCTCATTTAGCATTGATTCATAATTGGTTCCTTATTTTGGATGGGATTAATAACTACCTAGACAAATAGATTTTCAACCAGGAAAACAAGGCTGTAAAGTAATGACTGCTCTTTTCCATAGGAATAACAGATAATGTGGATGTGAGTGTTTACCCAGGCAGAAACTGCTGTCAAGACCAGGGGTCCAGATCAAGATGAGTGACACTGTATAAGCTCTACACAGAGGGCTCACATAAACTGTGAGTCTTGCTGCGTCAACTGCAGGGCAACTGGTTCTTAGCTAAAGAACAATTTAATCCACTAAGAATAGCAGTTTACTGGGCAACCAGGCCAATAAACATTATTTATGTGTCTGCTTGCAAATAACCAGCACAAAAAAGTAGAGTCAAGATCAACATGAAGAGTCTTCCCAAATTCGAAGGAACACCCATACCTAACTACCGGTACATCGTTCAGGTACTTCTAATGCTTTATGATGTATCGTATTCCTTGCTATATACAAGCATTAAATATGCTTTTTGCATGCTTTGGCATTCCTGAATCCACTAAAGTACCAAACCAGAAAAGAGAAGAGAAATCTTGGACTCTACTGAAAACTTAGGCTAAACTTAGAGAGTCTTTTTTTTTACTGAACTTCTCTCCATGTTGCCCTTTACACTTGCAACTTTCTCCTCTCTCTATGTATTTATTTGCATCGGGGTGGTGCTTGCAAGTCCACGTCACTGATGAAGACTTCTCTGTGGCCAGAACTGTGCAAACCCCCACAAAAAAATCACTACGTGGCTTACAATGTGAATATAAAACATTAAGTACTTGTATAGATATAGACACACGAGTGTAGAAAAGAGTAAGACTGCGTATTTGCATCATCCTTACCTCTTGTTTTTAAAACAGGGAAAAAAATAACCTCTGCTATCTCAGGATTTTCAGCGTGCACTGAACATGTAGTTATCTTGAAAGAATTCTGTCCCCCTCTCTGAAGCTCCTAAGCTTCACATGTTTTCAATGCCATTGTAAACTAGATTTGCAGAGTCAGGATCGAAATTTGAATTTCTCTAGCATATGGGACTTTTTTGGCCTAAATTAGGAAATTAAGCCAAATATCAGTCAAAATTCACCACAGATATAACTGAGGGGTTATGTTATGCTTGTATTTTTAGTATCAATTATAAATTTCCTTGATTTTGTTGATAAGCTTTTTGGTGTAGGAATCAAGTTTTCTCCTGACAGAAGAATGATGGATGCTATCAGTGCTCAACAAATTATGAATAATTATACTCAAACTAGCTGCTCTATTTTCAGTTAACTACACACTGGAGATAACAGTAGTTTAGGGAAAATGTGTTTAATGTGGGCCTTGTGTGAAACTGCATCCAATGTCCAAACAGGTAGATATATAAAGAGACTGTACAGCCTGTGCAAATGAGACAGAGGAAGTATCCTGACATTTTGTGTATGGGACTAGGTGCTTATTTATAAAAACAACAACAACAACATTAAAAAACCCACACGTCCTTACATTCTTAAAGGACTAGAGGAATTTGTTGTCTGTGGTAAGCTGCTGTTGGATCCATTTATCTGAATACATTTGACTAATATATTGCAACAGATACTGCTTTCCTTCCCGTGACATGATTGAGATCTATAGCTGAACTGATTATATATTATTTCAAAACCAAATAAATGGAGAGAATCCCTATTTCTGGGTGACAGTACTCAGGCAGATAAGTAATAATAAGAGGAATGCATGTGCTTTAGAAATCCATTTATTCAGAAAGATCCCAAAGCACTTATTAGATTATTAAGAGAAATCACTTGCACAACCACTTTAACAGTAGCAATGTAACAATACTACCCAGACATCTGCAATGAGAAGAGAAGAATGCCTTATCACAGTGATTGTCCCACTGCAGTCTATAGATCATCAGTAACCTCTACAATCATTACTGGTAGTAATTGGTCGTAAATATCTTTGTTAGAGCCTTAGACAACATATAGAAGATGAAGTATGTCAAAAGCCTGATCCAAAACTCTTTGGAGTAAATATCCAGGGACTTTAATAGGCTTTGACTCAGTCTCTTAGCTTCCTTTATTTCAGTGGGACTACTTGATTGCTAGAAGATAACTATGTTTTTCAGAGCAATACTGTTTGGATGTGTCATATAAACCATAGCTCAGAAATGTTTTGATTCAAAATAACAGTGGGAAGGAGAAATCATGAGATCTCAACAGCAGACTTGAAGTGAGCTGGAACATCAAAGCTCTGGCTGCAGCAGAGGATGATGCTCTTGAAACAGTGATAACATAGTAAGAAAGGTCAAAGAAGTCAAGACCAGTGCCTGTATATCCACAGGAGGTAGGTGGGGAGGTAGTGCAATTTTTTCCTAAGGTAAGCAAATGTAGAGGGTCTGCTGGTCACATGCATTTTCATTTTTGCCAAGGCTGTTTATTACCCACTCCCAGCCAAAGGCTTTCATATACCTTGATGCTAGAAGTAGAAACTGGAGTACCTGAAATGTTCATATAGTTCAAGTACTAAAGACAGGAGCTAGAAGCAGATATGTAAATTAAACCTGTCACAACCTGGTTGCAATATGTTGTTGTTTTCTAGAGAAAATGGACATAAATATATGACTCATTGCAAATATATGCCATTATCTTCCCTCTGAATCCCGTTCAATTGCTTTACATTAAACCCTAGTTGGTATTTTTTCTACTACAGCATCAACTCTAACAAGTCTGAAATGCTGACAGCATTACCTCGGTTGTACCATCCCGGTGTGAGCACCGATGTATACCAAAGGGCTGTTAAATTATCAACGCCCCTCTGATGCCCCTCTGATTTTAGAAGTTAGCACGCTCTAGAAGCAGTACAATAGTGTCAGAGCAAGATGAGAGCAGGGGGCCAGTTCCACTTCCCTCGCTTGCACGCTTGGGAACTTAAAAGTGAATTACTGCTGCTGATGGCTGCTTTCCCTCATGGAGCACCACCCAGAGACTCACCAGGTTTCTGAGCCTCCTTGGTAGGACAACCAGTGTTGGAGGGCAGGTTCCTTATCCTCCACACCTCAGCTGGCTGATCCATCCTCCCTTTACATGGTCCCTGTGTGAGATGCTCCTCCAGGTAGACCTCCTGTCTGGTTTCTCAATCTCTAGGAATGGTCAGCATCGTGTTAAAATGTTTGGATGTCAGTGAGACAAAGTGAGCAGTACTGAAGTACTGAAGAAATGAAGAAAGTTAACTCTCCATACAGTATGTGACGGAGTAAAAGGGAGTATTAGTACCCTGTGCAAAGGACCACAGGGAGACATTGGGGAAGGAGTCATTCCAAGAAGTATGGGGTGATACTTGAGGGGGTGGGGGGATGAATTTGATCAAAAAGTCCCTTGGAAATCAACTGACTGTGTCAACATTACAGCAATTAATTTTGTTTCTTCCAAGTAACTGTAGCAGCTAAATGAACAGTGCTTTATTTAATAGTGATTCAGCACTTCCATTTTCTTTCTTTTCCCCCCTTTCCAAAATTAACAAGAGTTTTGTGGAAAACAGCCAGGCTACCAGAAAGCAAAGGCATGCATAGGTTATGCTGAAATGAACACACATTTGAACCAGCTTTATCCATCCTTGCTTTTAATGGGGGCCTGAACTCAGTAGAGGCTGTTAGGTGCTTTTGTAATACAGATTAAAAATAATACTAAAGTTCCTCCCATATCTCATTCCTCCCAAAGAGAGAGACTTAGGCTAAGATACGTTAACGCTCTTCTTAGGCTGTTGTGAGTTCAGTGTGAAAATACATCCATTGCCATCTCACGTTAACACTTACGGCTCTGGAATTGGGGGCCTTTTGCTTTTACTATAGCTTGTCAGATTATGGAACTGAAGAAACCATTGATCCCTGAAGGATAAAAATCAGTGGAAGGCTCCTTAAAAGAAAAATGCAGTATATTCAAACAACGTTAGAGAAAGTCCTCTCTTTGTAGTTTGAGATGTTGAAGGTCAAGGAAAAGAAAAAAAGAAATAGAGTCCTACATAAAAGTTAAAAAAAATTTAAAAAAAGAAAGAAGTTTAGGCAAAGCAGCTATTGCAAGTTAAAGTAGAAATAAAAACAAAACTTTAAAGGTTTTTCTGGTATTTGTCCTTTGTTTTTGTAGTGTAAGTTATTTAAAAGAAAAAAAAAAAGAATAAGCCCCCTGCTTTCAAACTGCTCTCTTAAGGTGCTGATAGTAAATAAAGCGTCTTACTTATTGTTGAAGAGCAAAAATGTTGAATTTGTAAAAGATCAAATGAAAACTTTAGGAAAATCATTGTTCAGAAATTCTGCAGGATCTGGATATCTTATTTAAGAGAATCTCTGTAGAAGGAAGAGCAGCTTTGGAAACTTCAGCATTAAACTGTACATATACTTAGTCATAAATGGGATAATGCTCTGCAGTGGGAGTGAGGAAAGCTGGAGTACCTGGATGGCGCTGTTCACCAGGTAGGCTTATGAATTCCTCCCTTCTCCTGCCTTGTTTTACATCCTAATAAATTACATTGGTGAGGTAAAACTTGGCATTTTTAAGTCAGAAGTTTGTAGGAGGCTTTGCTTGGGTGGCAGAGGCCTTCCTTGGCAGGCAGGAGCAGGGAATGGGGCCATGTCTCTAACATAGAGGGCTGCTCTGAACAAAGCCAGCCCCGCTTCCAGGCATGTAAGTCACCAGCAGTCACCTCCTGAAGGCTCTGGTTTAGTCCCCATGGAGGAGGAGAAACCTCACCCTGGCTCCAGCCTGTGCTGGATCAGGCTGGCAGGGCCAGCTGGCACAGTTTGTGCTCCAGGGATTGCGCTTGGGGGATCCAATGCAGAGAAAAAGAGGGGAAACAACCCATTGAAAACTAAAACTCAGAAAAATGAGTTAGGACTCAGCTGGGGGGAAAAAAGAACTGAGTGAGGTTTCACAAAAAAGTCTATTAAGTTTTCTTCATGTGGCCATGGTTTCAGACACTGAATGCATCTAGAAAACAACTAATTTCCTACTTTACGAAGAAACTTTCACACAACACCACTTTTTTTTTTTTTTTTTTTTTTTTTACATTATTGTATTCTAAGGAGGCTGCAGTCTTTCTTTGAAAATAATAATGGGTTCTGGGTTTGGTTTGGAATTTTTTCCCTGGACAAACCATTTGGGTCTTATTTTCAATGCGTACTATTTTTACCTTATTGAGCCGGGAGTACACTGTACTTAAAACAAAGAGCTAAAGATTTTTTTTTTGTTTTTCACATACTAGCCTCTGGCTTTTGGCCATGTCCACAATATGCTCACTTTATGCCTGTCAATTTAAATGAGTTTTGTTTTAATTTTTATACCAGGTGAGTTCATTTTGTGGTCTTCAAAAAGGCTAGGAAGAGAGTTTCCCAGAAACCTAACATTTCCAAATAGCCTTTTCAAGTGGAATCACTTACTGCAATTTAAATATTCAAGCACTTTTATTTTAAAGTTAATATTGTTTATAGGAAGCAAATGCAAATAAGTGGTAAAAACCTTTTGGTATTAAGTCATTAAAAATCCATTCTTGACTTCCTGCCCACAACTACATCTTTTTTCAGACCTGTCACCCATTTCATTTAAGCACTTAGCTTTCTCCTAATGAATGAATTGGCATTCCATATTACCTTATTATCCTATAAAGCAAAATGCATACTCAATAACATTAACGGTAATTTCTCATAAAGACACATTATCGATCCGGGTGCTACCTGTAAGCATTGAAAATTGCAGCCTGCACACAGAGCTTTTCACATCTGGGCCTGAAGAATTAAAGAAAAATTAAATTTGACAGCAGTAAATTCACAGGCACAATCTAGGCACCAATTTATATGCAAAATGAAATGCTTTATGAAAATTTCCTCTATTTTCTCACGGAGATTTGGGAAAAAGATTTCACTAGATGCTTCTTTCTCTAATATCCCTCTACTTAAATATTATGCTGCAGTCACTGCAGACTCCCTTTGATGTATAAATAATCAAGTTAAATTATGTGCAGCAAGGAGACTAGTGCTCTGCCATTCTTATTTTACAAAGTAATATCTACCCTAGAGGGTCAAATTTCCCTGACAAATTCTTAATTACTATGTTGCAACAGAAGCAGAATCTATTTGTGCATAAATCCCGGGCATTCCCATGTGGTAAGTAACTAATATTACCAACCATTTCACTTGGCCTGTTCACTGAACTCCATAATTAGATAATACTTTTGATGATGGTACATTTGAAGTCTTAATCCATTTAATTTTTTATGAGATTTTTTTTATTTTAATAGGGATATGTTAGTGACCGCTGCCTATTTAAAAATCATTAAAATTCTGTCCACAGCAGTAATAAAGATTAAAGATTACTAATATGGCATTCATAACCTTGCTGGTTTTCTAGAAATCTGGGGCTTAAGGTAAATGTTAAAGGTCATTTAATATGTTAGTCAGTAATTATAATCCTGGGTAATAGGTTCCTTTTCTAATTATCCTGGTATAAAAGTTCTATTGTTTGGGTCTATTCTTCTGATTTTCTTATTTGGGTTTTTGGGGGGATGAGTAATCCTGGAATTAAGTTTCCGAACATTGATGAAAGTAGGTAATGCACAATGATTAACTGGATAAAAGCCATATGTTTGAATGCCGCATAATATCTTGCCTTGAAGTTACTTACAAAAGATGCAGCATCCCTTTCCAGGAGAAATAAAGCAGAAAGGTCACTGCAGAGATTAATACCTTTTTTTATTTTAATATCAAACATTGACAAATAAGATAAAGGCTTTGTGAGCAAGCTCAGAAGAAAGTGAGAGTGGTTAAACACTAGACGGGAGAGAATCTTAAAAGAATAATCTGCCACTCATTTCAGAGGCAGGGAAAGGAAATTTCCTCCTTGAGGCCCTGATTCAGGAAAACATTCAGACACGTGCTTCATTGAATGCAGCATATTCTGCACGCTTTCCTGGGGCGCAGCTTGGATCTGCATCTAACTACTGCCCTGCAATACAAATGGGATTGCTGAGGCTTGCTGAAGAAAATGTTCTTTCCCTTCTGCTCATGCCAAAAATTCTGTGCAATTTTCTCTTAGAAACAATTTATTTTCTCTGATGTGGATACTCTGCAATGCCTTTCTTCCCTTACCTGTACATATGTATATTCATGATGTTTGTAGATGATGCATTAACAAAATTTACATACCAGGGCCTGAATTCTGGAGTAAGTACTTGAAATCATATTTAAGTACAAGTCATTTGATTTTAAACACATTCTTAAGCTCCCTTTAAGTTAAGTGTGTACTAAAATGCTATGTTAAGTCACAGTGCCCTGCTGAATCAGCTCGGACCCTGCAAAGGGTTGAAAGGGATGAAAGTCCCCCTGCAAAACCTGGATTTCTGGCCAGACGTCTTCCTGCTGGCTGTGGATCTCACGCCACACATCACAACTGAGTGCCATCGTGCTCTAACTGCAGGAGGAAAAATATAAGGGAAAACCAGCACAGTCATAAGAAAATGTCTTTGAGAGGTGACCTGCTCTTTATAGTGTTTTTCAATTTTAGCACAATACAAATATGTAATAGCATTTTAAAAAACCCAGTGTCACTAACTCTTATTCCAGCAGTAATTATATCTCACTAGCTGGCTTTGGGCACGTCACTAAGGTCACATTTGAAAAGCATCTGCAGGTCATGATTTTTCCATGGGCACTGAGCAGCTTCTTGAACTACAGATTTGTGCTGGAGTTGATGTTCTGTGCTTCTGAAAATCAGGCCTGTAATGTCTTAGCATGGGAGTAGAAAAAATGTTGCCAAACCTACAAAAATTCTGGTCTTAGCATCTCCATTTTAAAAGGATGACAGTGACATGGTCTGTTGAGGTGGTATGAAGTCTAAACAGTCAATTTTTATAAGACATTTCCCTTTTCAATAGAAAGGTAACTGCTAGTACACCAGTTTATAAACCACTAAAAATCATAGCCCAAATCTTTTTCAGCAGTCCTTTTTATTCTTGAAGATTTACAAATTCACAGCCTCTTGTACTTAGAGTTATTTCAAAGGAGCTAAAAAGCAGACTGATGAATATAATTCAACTGTGATTGGTGAAATTTCAGGAATGCTAAATCAGAATTGCATATAAACCCTTGATTAAGAAATTAATCTCTTATAAGCATTTCCTTCATACTGAAACCCAAGTAGCAAAATCTGAGGCTTTCTTGTAAAGAAGAAATAGCTGACTTCAGAAAGTTTAACTTCCTGATTTTATCAGTAAATCCATGTGAGCAGCCTTCTTTCAGAGCTTTTTTGAAATATTAGAGTGAAGAGAGTATGTTAAAGTTCCAATTCTTTTGTACTTCTCTGCCTCTACTTTTTTGCCTTTTACCTAGCTGAAGCTTCCCAATGAGTCTTTCATACCAAATACTACACAAAATTCATTTAAAAGAAAATAAAGACAGAAAGAGCTTCATGTTTACACACTTACACACAATTCACCCATTCACTCGCAGAATCTTATGCCAGATAAAATTCATGAGCAATTCTCATGGCTACTTCTGAACTAAAGTGCCACTCAAATCTCAAATTAACAAACTCGGTTGAAATTAGTAATAGTCTAGTTATTATGAATATTCACAGGAACCTCTGGCTCAGTTTCTACCCAAAGAAACTGTGATCAAATGTTAGCTCTTTAAACTGAATATCTGTCCAAGAAAAGAGCACTGAAAAAGGAAGAAATGTACATTATGCATCACCAAATGAGCTTCCAGTCACTCGAATGACAGAGTCAGGTTATGCTTATCCTCTGGACCTGCATGGCACATCACCAGCAGCAGGCAGTCTCAGAGCCATCTCGGCACCAGTCAGGGCTCTCCAGCCCTTCTCAAAAGTTGGAGCAGCTTCAAGACTCCATCTAATCTATATTTAGCTAAGATATTTTGCCTTCTCTCAAGTCAGGATGCTCTTGCCATGCTTCCTTCCTACATCACATCTCCCATGCTAGTGATCGAATGTAATTGGACCTGCTTTGCCCGTCCCAGATGGATTCCGTGGATAGAGGACCCTTGTGGATAAACCATATCTTGCACAGCCACATCTTGCACAGCCACATAAGGGCTGATACAAAGTACCCCTGCAAAGTGACAAAGATATATTTTGCTTATCAGATATTTATTTTTACTGTATTGATCTTTAGTATGCTGCTTCAGAGAGTTTTCCTAAAATATTTTCCATTATTCTGAAATGTGAATGAAAAGGGTAGCTAGATGATTTTATATTATTCAGTCATCTGCCACTTAATTCTCACGACTGTGAAGAAGAGCTAGATTTCATGGGACTGGGGAAGAAAGATCCACAGTGAATAATGATTGAGTACAGTGGAAACCTGCAGTACTCTCAGCATCTTCTTCCCATATCTAGCAGTGGGTGCAGTCATGTTGCAGATGAGTATTCACAGTAATTCTGTCACCCCAAAAGTCAAACTGGTCAAAGTCTGTGGGTGACTATTAGGCATTATTGGGGAGCCACAAGTAGTACATCTCCATGCCTTCTTGCATATTACTCCATTTCTGAGTGCTGTTCCACTCATCAGCAAACCCAAGGAAAAGTAAATTTCATCACAGGCAGGAGCTAACACTAGATTTCACCCAGTCATCTCCTTAGTAAAACTATGAGATTAAATCTGGGGTCTGGGCCGGTAAATTTTCATAATAGCTTTGTGCATTTGGTAAGAATTAACTTGAAAGCATCTAACTGTGGAGGTCCCAGTTGACTGGAAGTTAGCAGATGTGATGCCCATCTAGAAAAAGGGCCAGAAGGAGGATCCAGGGAACTACAGGCCTGTCAGTCTGACCTTGGTGCCAGGGAAGGCTGTGGAGCAGATTGTCTTGAGTGCCATCATCTGCACATACAGGACAACCAGGTGATCAGGCCCAGTCAGCATGGGTTTATGAAAGGCAGGTCCTGTTTGACTAACCTGATCTCCTTCTATGACAAGGTGACCCACTTAGTGGATGAGAGAAAGGCTGTGGATGTTGGCTACCTAGACTTTAGTAAAGCCTTTGACACCTTTTCCTGCAGCATTCTCCGGGAGAAACTGGCTGCTCATGGCTTGGACAGGCACACTCTTTTCTGGGTAAAAAACTGGCTAGATGTCTGGGCCCAAAGAGTTGTGGTGAATGGAGTTAAATCCAGTTGGCAGCCGGTCACAAGTGGTGTTCCCCAGGGCTCAGCACTGGGGCCACTTCTGTTTAATATCTTTATCAATTATGTGGATGAGGGGATCAAGTGCACCCTCAGTAAGTTTGCAGATGACACCAAGTTGAGCGGGAGTGTTGATCTGCTTGAGGGTGGGAAGGCTCTACAGAGGGATCTGGACAGGCTGGATCGATGGGCTGAGGCCAGTTGTATGAGGTTCAACACAGCTAAGTGTTGGGTCCTGCACTTGGGTCAAAACAACCCCATGCAACACTACAGGCTTGGGGAAGAGTGGCTGGAAAGCTGCCCAGCAGAAAAGGACCTGGGGGTGCTGGTTGACAGCCAGTAGTGTGCCCAGGTGGCCAAGGAGGCCAATAGCATCCTGGTTTGTATCAGGAATAGTGTGGCCAGCAGGACTAGGGAAGTGATCGTGCCCTTGTCCTTGGCACTGGTGAGGCCGCACCTCGAGTACTGTGTTCAGTTTTGGGCCCTTCAATACAAGAAAGACATTGAGGTGCTGGAGTGTGTCCAAAGAAGGGCAATGAAGCTGGTGAAGGGTCTGGAGCACAAGTCTTATGAGGAGCGGCTGAGGGAACTCGGGTTGTTTAGCCTGGAGAAGAGGAGGCTGAGGGAAGACCTTATTGCTCTCTACAACTACCTGAGAGGAGGTTGTAGCGAGGTGGGTGTCGGTCTCTTCTCCCAAGTAACAAGCGATAGGACAAGAGGAAATGTCCTCAAGTTGCATCAGAGGAGGTTTAGATTGGATATTAGGAAAAATTTCTTCACTGAAAGGGTTGTCAAGTATTGGAACAGGCTGCCCAGGGAAGTGGTGGAGTCCCCATCCCTGGAGGTATTTAAAACATGGGTAGAGGAGGCGCTTAGGGACATGGTTTAGTGGTACACTTGGCAGTGCAACGTTAACGGTTGGACTTGATGATCTTAAAGGCCTTTTCCAACCTAAACGATTCTATGATTCTAAATATACTATGTTTGTTATTTCTAAGTTTAGGACTGTAAATGAGCAGCTGATGTAAAGGGAGAGCTGAGAAATTCAGAAATGATACAATAATACACTATAAAATTATTCTGTATTTTATTTTTTATTTTCTCACAAATTAAACACAGGTTCAAATTCTTGAGGCAGGATGGGAGGGCAAATAAATTCAGACTGTTTTAAGGCATTCTAGAGGCAGAATGGGAGGGAGAATAACATCCAGAATGTTTTAAGCCATGCTTTAACAACAAAAGTTTTTTAATCTTAAAATTATTTTACATCTACGAAAACCATTTCCACTGTTTATTTCTTTGCAAAATTGTCAAAGTTTTTCCCTTTAAGCATATAATATACTACTATACCTATAAATATACATAGAGAGTCTTGTGGTTGATAAGACTATATAGGCATCACTTACAGTGTAACCTGTCTTACAGATCTGAGAGTTAGTTCAACAGCACAGAGCAACATAACTAGAACTATCAAACTATGTAACTTTCTGTCCAGATTTTTGCTTGAAAAAATTATAGAACAGAAAGGATTCCAGTGCCCTATAGCCATGCTTAGAAACAGCAGAAGACAGTACCAACATGTACGTCTTCCATGAAAAATTCACAAAGACATATACAGGTTAGTCTGTCTTCAATTGGAGGTATTTGAAATCTAAATTCAGATTTGACTCTGTTAGTTTTAATAAACAATATCTTAATATATTATAAATAAACAATTTCCTGTTTATAATGTTGAATGACTCAAATAGGGAAAAAAAAATCAGGAGAAAATCAAAACATTTAATTAAAAGTGTTCTTTTTCCCTGCTTGAATTCCAAAATTAAGAAAAAAATTCTCAGATTTATTTTTAGTAAGTTGGTCTTTGCTTTTCTTCTTTCTTTAGTTTTCTTTTATAAACCTCCCCTTCCAGTGACTCCTTACACTCTCAATCATCTTAACAGGCTACATTCTGAAATTAATTACTATAGCTGCATTTGGAAGGAGGAAAGCAGAGTGACATCTACCAGATACAAAACCCTCTTGCTGGTGTGTGATAGACTGGTGTAGAAGAACAAGGTTTGCTCCAGAAAAAATAACCATTTGAGCTTGCCTGAGAAATGCAAAATTATGTTCCTCTGGTTAGTGCTTAGCCTGTCCTCTGCTTCATGAACCAGCCTGGGCTGTGAGCACCTTTTCATTTGTGGTTTTGAGGCAATAACTGAAGGAATACTTCAGGGTACTCATGAGCTCTGCTTAGAGGTTAGGATTCTCACCTGGGAAGAGTGAAGACACAAACTCCATCCAGTCTTTGCTCATATGGTTGCAACACATTTTACAATAGGATGCAATCTCTAATGGCCCTGCCATATGTCTAATGCAGTGCTTTGTTATTTGCTGAAGGAAGGAAGTTATGTTTGAGAGGTCTGGAGGGAACTCTGGTTCTATACTGCTACTACAGCAGTAATAAAAAACAATGCTCCTTGCATCATCAGCTCTACTCTGGTTGCAGTGTGGCCGTGGACAGAGTCTATGTGCCTATCAGTAGGCTTGCCTGGAGCTCAGGTATTTAGCCACTGGTCAGGACAGATGATAATGACACTATAGGTCTTGTCGTCGGTCTACTAGTCCCATGATTCCTGTTTATCCTCCTGAGGATGGAAATCAAAGGTGAAAGGACTGAAAGCCTTACTTTTAAAGATGCCTTCACTGCCCTGCCTGGGCATCTGATTTGGTCATTGCCTCAGTTTTCCTGTCTGTAAAATTAAAATGTAGTTACTTGTTGCACTGGTGTGTCATAAAGATTATTTGAATGTTTCATAGAATCATAGAATCATTTCAATGGTTATAAACGCCTTCTGGAATTGTATAGTGATAAGTATTTTTTGTATGCAAGGACCTGATAAGGGGGGTGGTTTTTATAATCTAGAGCTACTTTTTTGTGTTTGTTTTGTTTGTATATCTGGAGCATATCAGTAAACACAGTTTAGAGAGCAAACATCTGATAGCATATTGTGGTGCATGAAAAAAACACAGGTGCCTAGGTATATGCAGATGTGAAAGAATTAATGAACATTTTAAACAACAGGGGAACCTTTCTGTTCAGAAATAGCAGTTCCCGTATAGATAATCTTATATATATGCATATATAGATATACATATTGGCACGTTCTCTTTCATCTAACCTTTGTATGAGAGAAACTTCTGCTGATGTCAAATGACCAGGAGGACATTAGCAGCTGATATTGGTGCCTGTCGGGTGCTGTTGGGTATGTCTCCCCACCACCAGGCTGGCTTCCCTTGCTACTGCCACTGACCTTGCAAACAGCTCCGACAAAGGTCGGAATGGATTCATTGATCAGCCAGGCCAAGCATATGACAGTCTGTGCCTTAATTGAATCCCAAAAGGGGGCAGACTGGGTTTTTATTACAGAGGCCAGACGATAGCACTCATTAAAAGCTCCACAGACTGTGTGGTTTACTAATTAGTTTATTATACAGCCACCTTGACGATGGGCAAAGTTGTCATTTTGCCCTTTATCGCACAGGGGATGTTGTTAAAAGTTTAATCAGCTAACACTGACCAACTTAGCTTGGCAGGCTGTGGACAGTCATTACCGGGGTCACCCCTGCTGTAGCAATTCTGACAGGGTCACAGCATGAATCTCCAATAAAAAGCATGTTACATAAGGTAAGAGTGCACCTGAAAGGGAACCAGGAAAAGAGATGTGCTCAGTGGGGAGTAGGAAACAGATGGACTGTTAGGACAAGTGAAGCCTGTTATGGTTTCTCTTTGCTTACATTGTTTAACATATGCTTTTTGGAAATATGGGAGCTCTGAGCTATTGCTGTGATATGTTCATTAGAACGCAAGATAGCCTGAACCAAGCAGTGTGTGAACAGGCATTAAGCATCTCTGGTTTTGAGAAAGCAGGGATGATTTCACTAGTTAAGCAATGCCTAATGCCCAGGCAATGGGCTGGTCCAGAGCCATAGGAGAACTTGCACTGGGAAAACCAAAGAGTGAGACAACACAGGTTCCCCCCTAGTGTTGCTCTTCTTTCCAACATACTCTGGGTAATATCGTAATGTACCTTAGTATATTTATTCCCTTCAGGTGTGGGCATGTGTTACACCTTAGAGAAACTTTTCATAAGGTTGCTTTTACTTAGTTTTACTACAGTGATATCTGGAAGTCACAGCAGAGTTCAGGGCCCATTAATACTCAGTCTTACAGAAACAAATGCCCTGTATCAGCCCCATACCAGAAGACATAGAGTATAACTAGATATGTCAGGTTAAGGATGGTGTAAAAAACTGAGGCAAAATGACAAAGGTCCTTGGTCTTCTTTTCAGAGTCCCATTGACTAAATCATACTGCAACTTGATCTTTTTTCTTAGGAAACTAGCTAAAAATAAAAATAGCTTGATCTGTCTGTAAGTCACACCTGTGAGTCACACCAACTTCAGTCAAATCTGAGACTAGATAGGGGCG
This sequence comes from Balaeniceps rex, assembly GCA_013401315.1. NCBI lineage: Eukaryota > Metazoa > Chordata > Aves > Pelecaniformes > Balaenicipitidae > Balaeniceps > Balaeniceps rex. The sequence goes on from VYZW01036101.1 coordinate 22,955, forward strand.
CCAGTTGTTTTGAGCCTTCTGGAAGTTGGCATTTTCCACAAATGCTGGTAGAAGAGTACCATTTTTAATGATTTCCTTTAGGGAAAGACAGGGAAAACAGCAGTCATCCCTGCTGTTTGGTCACAGCTGGCTGGCAAATCAATTGGTCAGTGTGCCTAATGTACCAGATCAGCCATGGCATGTGCTGTCTCTTATTAAGCCACAAAGAAACTCAAGTAGGGGACCCAAAGTGGATGGAGACTCAGTGATAGACCACATGGAGCAAGAGGGTATTTGAGGACAGGTTGAGGAAACACCATCATTTCACAGGGAGGAACCAGGGAAGTGGGATGACATGGGCAAATGAGTTTAGAACAGGCTCTTAAGAGAGGGATGGAAAGAAAATGAGTTTGTTGAGGTTGGTATCTGTAGAGGATATGGGACAAAATTCCAGATAAAATGAGACTTTGTTAATTGCTGTGCATGGAACAAATAATTTCTTTGGGCGTAGAGCAGTGTGACATGAAAAGAAAATCACATTCCAGTCCTTGAACGGGATCATGACAGAAACAAAGTAGAGGTGACCCCACAATGAATCTCCTGAGCCTGAGTTTCAGTTTACAGGGACCATCACGTCATCTAGAACCTGGAAGTGACTGGACCTGAATGCACACATTGCTGGAGCTAGCAATGAACAAAGATACCCACGATATTGAGTCCCAGCTACAGCCTGTGATGGAAAAAATGCTTGTCAAACTGGAAGCATTTAATAAGTGTGGTGACTTTGTTACCCTGATAGGGTATTAGGATATTTATTCTTGGCTCCAAGTCTCCTAGGACAGAACAACCTGGGCATGACTGCATTTTGGCATTGCCACAAAGCACCGTCTGTATTCTTTGTCTGAGATCTGGGTTAGGGTCTCTCATTTCAAATGCCAACCAGCAGCAGTAATTCCAGAGTATCAGTTCACAAACTGGAAAAAATATTAGATATACAGGATGGGTTATCTTCTGGGGCTGGAGCAATATATGAGATATATCACATTTGTTTCACATCTAATTTGGGGTTTTTTTGTACATAGACATCAGCTGGAATTCTGGCTTTGGTGAATCAAATAGGGGATTTGATTGGTGACTGTAACAGAGAATTTCATGTGGAATATCACTGCATATATTTAAGATGTGCTTCCTTCAGCCATATGCCACTTAAAATCGTATCACATACTGAATGAAGATGGAAAGGTAGGAGACCAACTTTCTTGTTTCAGTTTGGCTTTTTTCTGTTCCAAATGTCCAATGCATCCACTTTAATATTCCATCATCATGGAAGACATGAATGGCAGAGTCTATGTCAATCATGTTCAATCCAGCATAACTAAAAGACTGTTACAGTCTCATTTAAACACAAAATACAACCTTGAAATGAATAGGCTAGTATCTGTGTCTGGCTAAGGCATAAACTGTGGTCCTGATTCTTCTATGCCCAGGGTGAGAATTTTATCAGACCACTCTGTAGCTTTTTCCAGCCCAGAAACCTTGGTTCCTTTGGCAAGAAAAAAGTCCTAATGTAGGGGAGCTCATATACATGAAAATCTCATGCTGTTCTTAAGCTGAGATATAGAGATGCACCCAGAAGGCTGGTGTCACCATCATATTCCCAAATAAATGCAAATGGGGATACAGGAAGGTAAAGTACAACCTGGTGTGCTCAAAGTGTACTATTCATTTTCATTTAAACATTAGCATAAGGTGCAGTGGCAGCAAATTTATATCTGTCATCATATGGAGTAAAGATCAATGAGTGTGTACTTACAATATGTCCTGAGAGCAGCGTGCTGTGGGGTGTGCAATAAAGGGAATGT
>VYZW01036102.1:10122-20402 GCA_013401315.1 Balaeniceps rex
AGCCTGGGTCAGCAAGGAGAGGTAGGTGACAGGATGTGTCATATAAGGGGCAGCAGTTACAACTCACAGGTTCAAGGATCTTAGTAATGAGTTGGAAGCTGAAGAGATAAATGAGGTCAGGATGATCCTAAGGCTGAGAAAAAACAGATACCTGCTTCTCAGCACAAAGTCTGGAAAGATTAAGAACGCCACCAAAACCAGAAGGAAAGTGCAAGTATGTGATCAAGCTACAGCTATTGAGCACCAAATTAGGTGCTAGAAATTATGACAATTTTTTTCTCTTCTGGTGCTGGACAGAAGCATGTATGATGTGTATGATGTGTATGTAGGAGACAGAAGGAGGAGGAGGAGGAGCTCTTCTGTCTCCTGCAGCTCTGGGTGTGAGACTGCCAACTAATATGGTGCAAAGAAGGAACAACTGGTCTTTGATTTGCTGTGATCCAGCATAGTACCTGGACTATACAGCCACACTGCAGCAAGAGATGCTGCTTTGAGTGCCATCAGTGCCCTTGAGTACACAGAGTAAGACTCCCAATGTAGTCACAGTGCATGCTCAGTGCTAACCACAACATCCGTATCATTTGAATGCTCAGGTCTGTTCCATGTGCTTTACTGGGCAGGAAGGAGCTTTTGCATAATCACTTGGTTCACTTAATGATGCTAAGGTATAAGCAAAGGCAGCTCATTAGCCACTTGACACAAGAACAACCAAGCTCAGAGTGAAGGCCCTTACAGTTACTGGGCAGAAATTCTCAAAGGTGGGGGGCACTGTCTGAGTGGAGAAACATATGATCAGCTGTTTGTGTGTCTCAGGATGTGGCCCACGGCCAGACTGTAGGCAGCTCACAGCCCCAAACTCATTCTATGTCTTCTCATACTACAGGTCTGAGCATCAAAAAATGTGATTTCAAGATCACAATGAACAACAATAACCACCATACGGAAGAAATCAGCACTGAAAGGCTTATGGTGAGGCGGGGGCAGCCATTCACTATTACCGTGAGCTTCTCAGCTCCAATACACAGCTACCTGCACCAGCTGAAGAGGACCTTCCTCATTGTACAGACAGGTAACATCATTACCACACCTATCAGAGCTCTGGTCCTCCACCCACCTAAAGAACAGAGCTGGTGGCAAATGCCATCTTCAGAGCTGGTCAGAGGTGCCCACATTTAGAAGTGAGGCCAGTGAACTGTTTACCTAAGGCAGAGTAGAGTCTCCTGCTGCTGGGACTGCAGGGTCAAAACTACATCTCCTTCCAGAAGAGACACTTCAGCACAATAACTAATGCAGGTTCACTACTCATGGGATCTCTCCTCTGTCCTGGCTTTTGGTTTAGGAATGTTCAAACTTAGCTAGCCTCTTACAGATGTTTTCTATTACAGAGTGTTTTCTAGTGAGACCCCTGAGAAGGGCAGCAGCATTCAGCCCCAGCTTGTTTTACCATAATCTGAGGATTTGGCTGTGACTTTTGTTACAAGACACTGAATCCCAGGAGCAGCAGGTCTGCACCATTCTGGCTGTTCCTGGTTTCTACAAATCTATGAAATACACATCCCACTTTCAAACATGGAGGCCTGAGTGCAGTACTAACCTTAGGAAGATTCACTAGGCATTAAGCTGCTAAAGGGTTAAGACTCTCTCACAAGAAAGGAGAGCTATGGCTCCAGATACAGACACGGTCCCTACAATCTGCATGGGGTGAGGGTGCATGGCTGGAATAGACATAACCAGATCTCTTTGGCTGCAGGATCACATCCTTCCAAAGCAGATGGAACCCAGACTGAATTTCCCATCTCCAGTGTGGGAGACCAGAAGCAGTGGAGCGCAGCACTGGAAGAACAGGACCCATGCTTCTGGACCATCTCTGTGAGCACACCTGCCAATGCTCCCATTGGCCAGTATGCTCTGCTTTTACATGCCTCCAAGTCTTACTGTCTCCTGGGCAACTTCACCCTTCTCTTTAATCCGTGGTGCCAAGGTACGTGGTCAGAAACAGAAAGACAGGCTGGGATCAGTCACTTCACAAAACCAGCTTTTGAGCTCTGGTACTATGCCTCTATGGAGGTTGAGGCTGACTCACCTAGTGCTCCCCGCCACTCCTGCCCTACTGCTCACAGCACCTTAGGAAGGAGTTAGGGGCTAATAACAGCTCAAAGCTGCCTGCCTCAGCACTTCTGCCCTGTTCCTGGAGTACTCTGCTGCCAGAGCCCTGTCCTCCTGGTAAGGGAAAAATGTTTGATAAAGTGTTTCCTATAATAAAGATTTTAAGATGAGTCAAGATTGTAATTGGTCTAAATAAGGCCGCTGTATCTTTCTTAGGAATAGAGAAGTCAACAGCCATGAGAGTAAAAGAGCTAGCTAGTGCCAATAGCCTAGGTCTGGAGGAACTTTTTGAACAAGGAAACGGAGACAATGAAATTCTTCTTTCCTGTCTGATTCAGAATCTGTGGTATTTTTCCAGGACAGAATGCCAGGGACTGCCGATGTCCCTGGAGTGCAGTGCAGTCTGCTGATGTAAGAGAGATGCAAGTGCATCCGAGACCAGGAATGCTTTCTTCCTGATGCTTTTTTTCCTCTAATCTAGATGATGAGGTGTTCTTGGCTAATGAGGCACAGCGGCAGGAGTACATTTTAAACCCAGAGGGTGTCATCTACTGGGGGTCTGAAAATGCAGTCCTATCACAACCCTGGGACTTCAGTCAGGTAAGCGAGAGGTCCAATTGTCTGTGCTCTCTTACAGCCACCAGCAGAGGAAGGGTGCGTATCTCTGTGTGTACAGGATGCTATTCATTTCCATACTGTGATTTTGATGAAAGAACTTGCTCTCTGGACTCACTGTCTTTGTCTAAGACTGTGCAGGAGAACAGGGAGCTGTGTACGAAGTCCTGTAACCCAGTATATGTAATTTTAGCTACCTTCTCAGGCTGTCCTCTATGAAGAAAAACACTGATGTATATCTGGGCTTTGTGTGCCTTCCTTTCATCAACAGATATAAAAGCATTTAACAGAGCTTAGTAATACTGTCTCTGTTTTACAGGTAAATGGGGACAAGTACATCTTCCAATTTGCCCAAGGCCATCTGAGACAGCCAGTGATTAGAACAGGATGTTATTCCACTTTAGTGCCACCAGATCACAAAACTACCTCTGTGCCAACCTAGAGAGTGCTCCAGAAAAGCATCAATTTCCCTCAATCAGGGGGATGCAGTATCATGCTAATGCATTTCCCACCTTGCTTCAATAAAGCTGTAGGTCTGCCTTTAGTGTGTTGTGCTCCCCCTCCAAATCTCTACCCAGAGCTCTCCTCCACAGCCCACTTATGTAAGACTATCAGCAGAAAGGGAGAAATAATCTGCACAGTTAGAAACCCTTGCAGGGACTCCAGAGAACAAATGTTCAGGCCAAATTTCCCAAAATGATGTGTTCTTGTTTCAGTTTGAGGATGATATTGTTGACATCTGCTTCACACTGCTGGATGTAGCTGAACGCCATCAACGAGACAGGGATCACACCCAGCGCAAGAACCCTATTTACATCTGCCGCACAGTTGCTGCCTTGGTAAGGAGAGCAGCCCTGACCCTAGCAGAGAAGACCCAAATGCAGAGCGAAGGCTAGCATCTTCTCAATCCCAGTTTATGGCAATCCACTGACCAAAGAGGAAGCCTGCCCAGGGCTGTTCCAAACAACACCTCCTGCCCATCTCCAGTCCTTCTGGATATTCCTGCAGTAGACAAGTAGTGCTGCAGTTTCTTTGCAGTGACAGTACACATACTAAATAAATCTCAGGGGAGACTGTTGCACCTGGTCTGCTCAGCCATGACCTTCATGCTTTGCACAAAAAATCCTTTTGGTTTCATCTGCCTTGGGAGTAGCTTCATCAAACAGGATGAGGTGTACCTACCAAAGAGAGGCAATTCCTTAATCCATCTTTCTCTCCTCCTTCCCTGCAGCTGAGCTGCGACAAGTTTAGAGGAATCCTGACAGAACGTGGGACTGGGCAATACTATAATGGGACACCCCCTTCCAAGTGGCTGGGAAGCAGCCCCATCCTCCGGCAGTGGGTTGCATCGCAATGCAAGCCTGTCTGCTACGGGCAGTGCTGGGTGTTAGCTGCAGTCATGTGTTCAGGTACAGTAGTGGTTCAAAGACTTTGTGTTGAGCAAAGCCGTATTTGGTCTGCAGAACCTCTAGCATATGCCTAAATTCCTTGATTAACACAGATCCCAGTAACATAACCTTTAATCTTTAGTTGAGAGGCAGATCCTCAGTTTCCTCATCAACATTCAGCATAGCTACCTTTGAGATAGAAGAGTATCAGTACACACCACTCACTGAACTCACCTATGATAACTTATTTCCTGAGGGGGCAATGCCTCTTGCAAAGTCCAAACAGCAGGCCTGGTGCCATTCCTAATAGCCCTAGCACCAAAAAAGGCTCTACATCTATCAGCAGAGGCACCCTTAGGGCAGGATGCACAACTGATTCACAGCTCTTTCTTCTGTGCAGTTCTGAGGTGCCTGGGAATTCCTACCAGGGTGGTCACAGGCTTTACGTGGGCTCACAACACTAATGGCAGCCTGAGTGTGGACGAGTATTACGATGAAGATGGGACACTGCTTACACAAGACAAGAGTGCCCGTGTCTGGTAAGAAAACATGGCAGGAACCAAGAAAGAATTTGAGACAATACCTGGATCTAGGAAGTGACAGAGTGGGGGAAAGAAAGAGGTAAACAGCTGCAGGGAGGTGGATAGGAGACAGCTCAGCTGAGATCCTGTCTATGTGACCTGTTCTTGAGAAATCGCTGCGACCCAAACTGAGGAATGCCCTATTACTAGGGCCCACAAAGGAATAATGATAGCCCAGTCCAGCTGGAGAAACTCCACTTGTGTTAAAAAACATGGTCTCTGCTCTCCTCAACATGCACTGAGCTCTTTCAAAGGAGCATTAATTGGCTACGGTTTGGCTAAAACTTTACTGTACCTCAGGGCTCAGTCCCCTGGTATAAGCATGTGATGTCATCTCTTGCAGGACCTTCCACGTTTGGAACGAATGCTGGATGGCTCGAGCGGACTTGCTCCCAGAGTACAGTGGGTGGCAGGCGCTGGATGCCACCTGCCAGGAAAAAAGCAAAGGTAAGATATCAAAGATGGGCTTGGTGGGGTGAGGTGGGGGAGTGGAGTGGGGAGTGGAGCGGGGAGCAAATAAAGCAGTTCAATATTCCTCCCTTCCCTAACTTCCAATGGAAGAATGCAAAAGGACAGGGATTCACACTGTTGACATTAAGCACTAAATCATCATTCATCTGTTTGGTTTGTGCAGCTTGTGTAGCTCTAAGAGCTCTATCACAGCACTGCTCCCTAATGTCCTCCTAAACTAGATACTTCACCACTCCCAGTATAGGTCTAAACTAGGCATGGTTCTAGTTGCTAAAGCATCTGAATCCTAACTGGGCCACATTTTCTCTTCAGATCCATCCTTCTGTGGGCCAGCCCCTGTTCAAGCCATCAAGGAAGGGGACACAGAAGTTGATTTTGATGTCTGCTACTTCTTTGCTGCCATCAATGCCAAATGCCAGGTCTGGATACAAAAAGCAGATGGCACCCTCAAGCCAGCTCTCGGTCCCACAAAGTACACCGGCAACAACATCAGCACCAAGAGTGTGAGCAGTGAACGCTGCGAGGATATTACACACAACTACAAGTATCCTGAAGGTATGGGATAGGCAAATGCCCGAGCACTTTCCCTGCCAGTGTTAGAAGTGAAGAGTAAAGGACTAGAGAGCAAAACCATACCAGAGCATTAGGGTCATCCACTTCTCACTACTTCCCCTTCCTGAATGGCACAAGAAAACCTTACTCTTGCTGTCTACAGAATCAAAGCACACATCATACCCCAGATTTCATCCTGCTTAATTAGCCAGCTCTCTAGAAGGCCAGGCCTTTCTTCACCAGGCACTTTTCTGTCTGGAAAATCTTCTTTCCTAATTTGTTACCTGTACACTCTGTACATTCACCTCCCATTACCCCTCTAATATATGTAGATATATTTCAGACTCCAGCTTTCTGAAGAGGACTGTTGTGCTTCCAGATATTGTCTAAATCCCTCCCTCAAAAAGTCGCTCCCCCTTCAGAATCTATTACTGAGTGCTGTTTCCTGGACCCAACCCTACCATCTCATCTTAGCTTATGGCATGTTGTCTCCTTGGCTGCAGTCCATCACAACAGAACATAGTACTGTACCCTAGATACAGCTATAGGTAAAGAGGCAACTGCCTCTTTTACTCTGACAGATGTTAGTACCAAGGTGCTTTAAAAACTATGACAAATCTTTCCAAGTAGAATCTTTCATGTACATCCAATGAATGTCCTGTCAGCTGAAATTCTCGAACTGCTCCAACCAGAAGCACAACCAGATCTCTCTCTATGCTCTTAGAAAGTTATCTACAGGACTGCCAGGATAATTCAACGTCATCCTTCTGCATTTACTGCTTCGCATGAGCTAACAGGAAAGAATACTAAAATATGTGCTCCCTTTCTTGTAACAGGTTCTCTTCAGGAAAAAGTAGTACTCAACAAAGCCTACAGAAACATAAAGAAACTTGAGACAACCAGCAGCAGCAGTGAAACACAGTTTAGCTCCATTCCTACTGCCCTTGAGGAGCCAGTTAACCTTTTCATCCACCTCCAGTCGAAGAGTTCTCTGCTACTGGGACAAGATGTTCCGCTTTCCATTGAAGTGTTTAACCACAGTGGTGGAGAAAAGGCTACTCACCTGGTAGTTGGGGCCCAGTCTCTACATTATAATGGTGTGCCCATTACCCAGCTTTGGAAGGAGGAGTTTCATTTTATCCTCAAAAGCAATGAAGGTAAGGACTCTACTGGGTGCACGGCTAGAGAAGTCTATCTAGTCCTCTCACTTCAGGAAAAACGCACTTAGCCATAAGTTTACAAAAAGGTCGGCTGAATAGTCGATTGTGCGTGACTGAAATAAAACACTTTGGCAACAACACCTTAGAGGTTTTGAATCTGCAAATCCAGTTGGGATCACTTAAGCTTTTAAATGCTGCAGCTTTTAGTACAACGTTGGGCACTAAACACTCCTAGGTGCCATGCAGGCTAAGACCACACTGTATTTATCATCTGCATTGTCACCTGTATTTCACCACTCTGTATTCCAGCTAATCACCTGCAGGTCTTTGTGCCTTACTCGCGGTACAGAAGAGAGTTGGGAGAGAACCATCTGCTTAGGCTGACTGCCATGCTGAGAGATGAGGACTCCTGCTACATATACTTTGCACAGGAAGAGATCAGCATTTGTGATCCCCCTCTCACTATTGAGGTTAGATCAGTCTATTATTCTGTTACTGCAGTAGTGAGAAAACAGCTTTCATAGTCATAAGCAGCAAAAAAAATCTGCTGGGTTTAATGGCTCTCCTCACACTGTCTTCTTTCAAAGCACTGAGACATCAGTTTGGGAAAGGTGAGTTGTGCCACACTGTTGCGTACAGTACTCCCACTTCTACCTTGTCTATGTGTGAGCATAAGGAAATCCCGATGACTCCTAACTCACTCACCAGTCTGGAAATCAGAGGCTGCAGAAGGAAACTACAGCAGAAGACTGTAGCTGAGAAGAAAGTAAGCTGGACTTTGCCTCTTCTGGCAACTGGCAGCTCAGGCTGAGACCTCTGGCACCGAAAAAAATCATTTATCTCCCTTTAATCATAGAAGAATCTCTTTCCTTCTTTCAGTTTCAGCTCATTTCCTTCTTTCAACAGTTTCCAGAAAATATGGTACAATATCAGCCAAGCACAGCAAAGATCAGCCTCCTGAACCCTCTCACTGAACCCTTGGAGAAGTGTGTGATAGTGGTTGCAGGGCGAGGGCTCATTTACAGACAAAGGAAGTACAGGTAAGTGCAAACTGATTGATCTAAGAATGGTAAATGGACGAAGAGACACAATACAAGCTAGAGAAACCCTTGCACAGGAAAGGCTGTCCCCAAAAATAAGTGGGCAACAACGTGGCAGGAAGAGACTGCTACAGCATGAAAGCCCCAGGCATCCCATCCTTTATTTACAGATAATACAGAAGATTTTCACACTGAAAAGGAGAAAAGCCAGATTAACAGAACTTTCAACAGATCTGTAATACATAAATTGAAGCCAGTATGACATTTGTGAAAGCTCCAACCCCAAAGGCCTAGACAGCAGAAGGAAAGCCCCCTGCCAACAAAAAGTGTGACAAGAGAAGTACCACAAGACTTAGGCAGAAATACACATTAAATAAGACAACAGTTATAGGTCACTGAAATGAGCTATAACATTTAGAAATTATTTGCTGTTGAGAAATCGATTGCTTTTTAGCTAGCCACTTGAACATCCGTCAGTGGAGTAAAACTATACTGTTTGTGACGTATCTTTCCACTCATTACCCACCATCAGCAATAAAGACAGTCCCTGGGTACAATTTTAACAGTGTCTTCCCCTTCTCTACTGAAGAACCAGGCAAACTTGACTTAGCCAAGTGTCATCCAAAAAGGCATGCTCTCCTTCACATGAAAAAATCTCCACATTTCTCTCAAGAAGCTGCATTAGGACAAAGCAACCTTAGATGCCTCCAATGGGGAGTTCAACCCTCCTTTCATATCTCCCTCCCAAACTACTGTCAGATCACAATTCCATTGCGGTAGTTTAGATAACTGCTAGCCTTCTTCTATTTCTATTTTTTTCTTTCCTTTTTTTGGCACCACACTCCTATCTAGCAAATGCATCTCCTCGGCCCTGGGAACTAGAAACACATGCGCTTGCTGTATAATCCCTTCTTGCCTTTCAGGTTGGGCTCTGTGCAACCTAAAAGCATTCAACAGCTGCAAATCTTATTCACCCCCACCCAAGCAGGGCCCAGAAGACTTACTGCACATCTTACCTGCCTTCAACTCCAGAACCTGAAGAGCTACAAAACTATCAACATCGCAGCTGCCTGATGCCCAACTTAGAACAGGTCCTGCTGTCCTGTTTACAGAAGAGTGGTTATGATCTGTGCCCCGATCTTAGGCAAGCATAGATGTTAACAGTTTAATTAAAGTTATATTTAAAACCATGCCTGACTTTGATTATTTGTACAAACTCAAGTCTCTCCCATCTGCCACTATGTCCACTCTCCAGTTTTATAAGTTGAACCTTACTGTGACAAAGATGGGCTAAATGCTCAAGCAGATGCTGCATTTCTCACCATGCATATGTGCTGAACCCACCACTGCTTAGTCGTTTTTCTCTACCCATGGCAAAAAAGGATATCCTGGAACTTTAAAGTGATGATAGATGTAGCATTTCTCTAGAGATATACTCTTATCCCCCANAGATCTTCTCTAAGGTTAGACAGGAAATAGCAGCAGTGCTGCATATTTTTTAATGGTTCATTGGGCTGCTTGCAAAAGAAGCAAGACCTTTTCCTTCTGTATATATCCTCTGCCACCTGAAAACAGATAAAGCCACTCATGCAAATCTAGCAATATTTTATTGTTCTTTGAACCCCATAGTAGTAATAACGTCTGAAGAATGGGGCACATTCACAGCATTAAGATGCAGCACTGCACCACTCCAGCAATCCAAGCAAAATGACACTTTCTGCAATGGCAAAGAGCAATTTCCTGGGAAAGTCTTACCAAGTGGCAGTAAAGTTCTCTCCTAAAAACATTGTTCTCATCATTCCCCCAGTAGCTGGAGAACAGTGAGATTCACTGGAAAAGCATATGCCAGAGCCAGTGGCAGCAACACATGTAGACACGGAAGAGCTAAAGTTGACCCTGTGTGAAGTTCTTGATTTTATTCATGTTGTGATCTACTGCACCAGTTAGAAACTGCACCCAGCCTTCCTCTGATGGTGGACATACATGGCTTGTCCTGCAAAAGTGGAGGAAATTCATTAGGAAAGCCTCCTGGGTGTCTTATACCTATGCATCCAGACCACACATGGGTATTGTGAAGTGCTGAATTACCACAGCATTAAAACAGGACTGCTATAGCTCCAGAGTGCTTTGAGCAAGGAAGAACCCACATCCATGTCTCGAGCCCATACACATATGTGGATGTCTTCAGTGGGAACCACTTTCATCCCTACCATCCTTTACTTACTCCCATCCCTTTGTGACTGGATAACATAATTATTCCAAAATGCCAGCATTTACTGTCTAGAAATAAGTCATCTTTGACAGGAGGCAGAAAGATATCAACCTTCATAGCAGGGAACACACACCTCTAAAACTGTAACTCATACT
>VYZW01036102.1:24202-46651 GCA_013401315.1 Balaeniceps rex
TGCCCAACACAGCCAAGAATGAGTAAAACTACCACAGATCCTGATGCAGAAGGAAGCTATCTATCACTGCCATGCTGGGAGTGTCTCCCAACCCGCTGCTGGCTGGGACAGGTGAAAATAAAAACAGGCTGTTTTTTAAAGCATACGTTAAAATGCTTTTTTCTTTAAAAAAGATAAGCCTATTAGAAATAGGTAACTGATGTTAAGGCATGAAGTTACAAATCACTGACTGTAATGCAATCTGATATTAAGCAATACTTTCTTTTTTACCCCCAAAGATCAAGCCACTGGCCAAAGGCATGAAACCAGAATTAAGAATAAAAAATTTCAGATATGACAAGATACATACTTAATTTATGATGCAAGGGACCTCTGGAAGTCATCTGGTACAACCTCCTGCTCAAAGCAAGGCCTACATCAAAGTTTAGACAGGTTGCTCACAGCCTTGCCTGGTCAAGTTTTGAGTATTGCCGAAAATGGAAATTCCGCTGCTTCTCTGAGCAGCTTGTTTCAGTGCTTAACCATACTCAATGTGAGAATTTTTGATTTGTATTTTTAATTTAGATAACCTTATTTGAGCAAGTCCACATTACCCAAGGAAGAAAGTAGACATGCAGTACAGCAGCAGCCTTAGACCTCACTTTCCTGAGGTACTGTCATTGGACGTCTCTATGGATTATACTTCAGAGCCAAAGCTCAAGTGGCCATGCTCTTCCCTGAAGAAGTAAAGATGAGAAATGCATTTCTACCTGAAGGAAGCTAAGTGTGCAGGAACCAAAGGGGACTTTTCATGGCTAAGAACTTGTTACTGAGACAGTCACTAACACCCACCTCTCCCTGACAGTCACATATTCCCTCCAATTCGATTTCTTCCCCTTCTCTACAGCCAAGTGAGTAGACCCGCATGCAGGCCGTAGATACTTACATTGAGTCGCACAGCCAACTGATTCATAGGTGGATACATGCTCAGTGCCAGCTCATCAACACTAGAATAGAACAGAGGGGAGCAATGGAAGAAAGGTCCTGATAGCATAATTCATGGATCCTGGTCAAAGCCAACACCCACCCTGAATGTAAGTCAGGAACGGCAGTGCATGACAAGGAGACAACGTCAGTAATACCCATGGGACGCTTCTCACTGCCTTCTCAGACATCTGTGTGCCACTCTCACCTTAGAGTGAGACATGGCCACAGGTCCACCGCAAGCTGCAGCATATGTTCCTCTCCTAACTTGCAGAACTCTCAACAGCCTATGCCATAACAGTCTTCCCACCACACCCGCTTCCACCACCTGCTCACAGCTTCAATATCATAAAGGTTTTCCTAATCTGTTCTCTAGACCTCAAGAAAGACAGGGACTGTTCCGGAGCAAAAAGCAGCACGGGGAGAGACCTGCTTACCTTGGACTGATCTCATTAGCAATGTCTGCAAGATCATCCAGCTGAGCGATCTGCTCTGGAGAATCAGCTTTGCCATAAGCCTTCACTACACCCAAGACCTTCTTCAGGCAAGCTTTAGAAGCCTTCATTAATCCCATGCAGGAGCTAAGCAGCTTCCGGTCAGCTTCTGACCAGTATGTATCTCTGTTGCCCCGAAAGCCCAGCTCTTCATCTTCCATGATGTCACTGTAGGGGTCTTGCCCTTCCACCAGAGCCTGAGAACACAGATGCACTGAAAACCCAGAGTCTAACACCAATTCCAGCAACACCCAGGAGGAAAGAGAAATCCATAATCCAGAAATCATACAAATAATTTATGGAGGAATCTCTCTCCAACCAGCATCTCAGTTGCCAGATTCTTTTAATCCTAGCAGGACTGGATTAAGAAAAAATAATCCCCCACTCTAATTCAACAGAGCAAACAGCAAGAACCTGGCAAATAGTGCCGTTCTTACATTAACCTAAACCACCCTGCCCCCAAATCCCACAATTCAGGACATGGCTTTACAGAAACCTTATATAAAGTAAACAAGACTTGAGTTCAAAAACTCATTAAGATCCAGGCATAATACAATAATCTAGCTCATATCAGAACAAATTTAAATCAAAGCTTGTATATAAAACAATCCCTGTGTTCCATCACTGAACCATCACTGCAATCCATCACTGCAGGTTCCTCAAAGGCTTAGGGGCTTCCTTACACGTTCCATCTCCTCCAGAGCATCCTTGACCACACCTAGACATGCAGCCAGAGCTGATGCAACTGCTGCCTGGTTATCTGCAAAAGCAAAACGATGAAAACCATGGCACTGCACTGATTCAAATCAGCTTGCAACAATGTTCATCTAGCTTTGCAATCATTCGATCTTGACATTATAGGATCAAACTTTTCGCAGAGCTCAGAGCTGCATTGTTGTCATGCAAAGAATCTGGCCTGGCTTCCAAGCTTATACATTTCAAAAACAGTCTGATTTTGCAGAATGAGTGAGCCTTCATTGTACTAGCTAGAATGCCCCTTGCAAGTGCTATATTTCAAGACAACACGTCCTAGTTCTGTTGTTCTGCATATACAACACTCACCTCGTGGCAGGTTGGACACTTGCTCACACGCCTCCCACACACCACCAGTTGATATAAGCTGTTCCTGAGACAAGCTGAAACAAAACAAAGCCCCCCAAAGTTAGACGCAGTAACACAACTCTGCTAGACTGTGTTTTTATTTTCTCCACCAAAGATGATGCACACCAGTAGAAGCTTTGCTGGAAATATGTCACCAGCCAGCTTGTCACTAGTATCTCATGTCTGTGTAAAGCAAGAAGTGCTGGCTCCTACTGAGTTTAATTATCCGTTGGAACAAGAAGAAGAGGCCTCTTACAAAGGCCTCTCAAGGTGCTCAGGCATATTATTTATCTTTCAGAATCTATGCAAACCAGAAGTCCGTATTAGAGATTGATGACCTCTGCCTAGGGGCAGTGGCGTGTAATCCATAAAGAGAGGAAGTGGTCCACAATGGTCCAATAACTAGCTTTATAAAGTTGTGCAAACATTGTGTATGACAGTTCACTCCAAGGGCAAAATCTGCCCAACAGAGCAAATGCTATCCAGCACATTCATGGAAATCCTGCTCCCAGCATCTTTCCTTGCCACAGACAGGACGAAAAATCTACTCTCCATGAAGGCAAATGCACCTGACTCAGTCACTGGAACAAGATGGTACTGTCAGGGCCTTGAGTGTATTCCACCCTCCTAGGAGTAAGTTGGCTCAGTTGAAGAGTTTAGTTGGCTAGGTACAAGGTCAGCTCCTTTGCTGATAGGAGGTATTGTGAAGAAAGCTAGAAGTGAGGGCCAGCCCTTCCTTACTCTAGGAGATGCTTTTTCCCTGATGTTCTTTCATTGGGCCCTGTTTGTGCTACATCACACCTGTGTAGCAGTTATGTCTGCACCCAGTCTCATACCCCCTTGATTCTGACCTGGATCCTGACCCACTGATTGACCTTCCTCCCTTGACCTCAGACCCAACTCATTCTAATGGACATGCTGGGCAATCACTGGATGGTGTCTGACGGCTGGTTACTCTCTCTGGCCCTGGCCCTGATCCTGACTTGTTGGCTTGACTTTCCAGCTTGACGTCATAGCTATGGGCTTGACTGATGATCTGGACTCTCAACTGAACCTCACTACCCTCATCAGCACTGCTCTGCTCATTGAAATACTGGGGGAAGGGCCTTTGCTGATGAGGCCACTGCCTCTTCCTCCCTCGTAACAATGCTCTGCTTCTGTCTCCCCCTTCCCTTAGGAAGCAGTCTGCACTTGCTGCTTCCTAACAAGTATACTTGTAACTTTTTCTTCCTTTTTTCTGGAAAATTACTACCTCTCCAATGGAGCACTGAGAATTGTTTCTGTGAGTTGGATCATTCCTTCCACTACTTCAGTGGTAGCATCTCGTACCATCTTCCGAAGAGTAGTACCTGGTTGAGATTGAGAAAGAGCAAGAAAGTGGCCACAAAGTCAGCACCAACAGAAAGCAGCTGCCAAAGATGAACACACAGACTGCTCCGTTTGTGTGGATACACTGTGTAAATGAAGTTAGAGGTATTTTGAAGGAAGCAACGTGTTTCCCAGTTCCAAAAGGACTTTGGACAAGTACCTCAACACTTTATAAATATAAATGCTCAATCACTTATACAACTTCCTACATTATCACTCTTTCAAAGATGGAAATCTGCAGGAATAGACAGGCAAGTGGTTCACTCATGAACATGTTCAAGTCTACAGAATAGCTGATAATGGGACTACCTGCTCATGATAACTTGCTTTCCTGCAGATGCCAGATCTCATATTAGGCTCTGAAATACTGGGTTTCCTTATATCGTGGTGAAGGAACCACCACCCTATATAGTGATGACTGCACTGCTGTTACCATCTCACCTTGGCCCTTGGGGAGCCAGTAGTACACTGTGGCAACTGCAAGAATAGCACTTTGGACATCTTCACTCAGCTTCCGGCAATCCTGAAAATGGATAGGAAAAAGGATTAACCATGGGTAGTGCACGGCTGCGTGTCCTGGTTTCAGCTGAGTTAGAGTTACACTGCGCCACATTTAAAAAGTCTCACAAGCAATCACTGACACTCAGATTGCTTTGAAAAAAGGGAAGCATGGTAATGGCCATCTTGTTTGAGAAACAAATACAGCATAACAAGAAGATACAGTAAGCAAGCTGTATACATCATAAGGCACCTCATGATTTGGTAACAAAACACACCGTGGTGTGGTGGTCACGCATCAGAGAGGGAGAAGTTGCTTAGATCATTATTCTGAACTGGGGGTCCTTTTTTTTTTCCCTCCTCCAAACACAGGTGTGATAAACTTTTAATCAACAGCAAAAATATTGCATATTCTTTGTTAGATCTAGTCTCTATCAGCAACCAGCTGCAGATGTTAAAGAAAAGAATGTAAGAATACTTCTATTTGGTATGTCTCCCTAACTTGCAGAAATTAGTTCTCTGGGCAATTCTTGAATTGGATTAATACACTCTACAATGCATAGCCCATACTGACATCCCTTGTTCGCGCTGAACCAAATGACTTTTTTTTCAGTCAAGTGAACCAAGAGATACCTGAAACTTGTCACACACGCTGCAATTTCACAGTCTGTAAGGGCTTTCACTCACCTCTGCAGAAGTCAGTGGAGGCCTTGAGAATGCCACACTCAGCTTTGTAGCTTCCTGTGAAGTTACTTTGAACGTCTGACCTTGAAAAAATTCAGTGGGAGCAAAACAACAGAAAGTAACTTGGGTAAAAGATAAAAGAACAGAGCAGCTAGATGAGCAACATCTCTGATGCTACTTTGTCCTACTGCTTGATTGCCATGTCTTCCTTCCAAGCAATACAAAGACATAAACTAAATCCCACTACAGAAGAAGAAAAATGCCATGGTGTATTTGTGCCATGCATGTTGCAGATGTTCTATGTCTGCTTTTTTCCCAGTTTTTTTACTTAGCTGGCTGCAATACCCACAAGCACATTTTGTGTCCTGGTCCACGACACCTTCACCAGGATGTGCTGTGAGGCTTTAACGGAGACCAAAGGCTTTAAAAATCTAGTTGTGACAACTGCTTTGCCAACACCAACGCCCTGGAGTGGAGGGCAAGTGCAAAAAGCCCTGGCTGGAGACCTGCCGGAGATCTCGCTTGCAAGTCAGAGCCCTGCCACGCACCGGCACCGCGGATCCCCTCCCGCGCCACGGCCCAAAGCGTCCACACTGGCCCGCCCCGCGGCCCTGTCCAGACCCAGCCTGGCACCTACAGTGCAGCCCAGCGCTGGTCGACCCCGCACGCCGCCCGCTGCCCGCTGCCCGCTGCCAGCCCGATCCCCCACCCGTACCTAGCGCGTCCCAGAAGCGCGGCAGGTCGAACGGCTCGCAGCCCTCGCCCGGTTCGCCCTCTGTAAAGGCAGAGAGAGATCTCAGCCACCGGAGAGTCGAGTCGGATCGACCGGCCCCGGCCCCGGCCCCGGCCCCCACCTCGGACCCGTGCCAGCACTGCACGCAGCGCGCCGCGCAGGTCCCGCAGCGGCTCCCGCGCCTCCATAGCTGCAGGAGCTGCCGCTCCGTCACGGCTACACATCGACCGACTGTGCGTCACATCCGCTTCAGGATAACGGCAGAAACGGCGCTGCCCCGCCTTTTCCGGCATGGCCGCCCAGCCCCGCCCTCTGCCCCGACAGACAAAGCCACCCCAGGGCGCACCGATACACTTTATTAGGTACAGGGGCGGCAGCGAGCGCCCGAGGAGACGATGCAGCGTCCCCGGGCGGTATAAGAAACGGGGCAGACACCCTTCTACAGCAGCCGGTGAAGTTCCTGGAAGTTGAGCAGGTTGTTGGCTGTCTCAGACCAGGCTGCGTGGGTCGCACCGTCCATCTCAGAGGCGAGGCTGTTGGTGCTGTCCAGAGTGTGGTTTGTGCCCCCGATGACTGCATGGCATTCAGGGCACTTACTCCTCTCCATTGCCCCCCCACAGTCCCCAATCACATAGATATGCCCATTTCTGCACTTGAACCAGTGGCCACGGGGACAGCCGATAGCACTGACAATCTGCACCCGCTCAGCTTCAGAGATCCCCAGCCCTGACACAGGCAAGGTGGTGCACAGCCTCTCCAGGTCAGCCTTCACTGCAGCCTCATCCTCCTCTGTGAATTTCTTTGTCCCTTCTAGAATCTCACGTGCACTGGCAATCTCTGCTGCAAGCGCTGGGGTGATCATCCCACTTGCACTTTTGCACCTTGCCAAGAGGCTCAGCAAATAGGTCAGTCTCTGGATCTCAGACTGCAGGTCAGAGAGCTCCTGTCCTGTAAAACTGAGGCGTGGCTTATCCAGCCACTCCTGGACTTCATCCAGCCGCTTTCTCAGCCCTTTCCTCTCACTCACATCAATTTTGCTCATAGAATTGGTTAGGTCCGCTACACGTTCATAGAAGTTAAGCTGGTTCTCAATTAGTCCAATACTCTTTGTGGAGAGATCAGAAGCTTTTAGTTTATCTTCTAGCATGAGGTACTTATGGGGTAGATTCCTCTGCAGAACAGCATTCCCCGTCAGCGCACCTTGCAGTCTTTGTCTGCTAGACTCAATTTCCTGTGCTGGGCCTTGGATTTTCTCTTTTACCTTTTCTATCTCATCTAGCCGCCTTTTCACAATGGTGCCATATCTCAAATTCTTTCTGATAGGTGTCTGACAGATAGGACATACCTTTAGCTTGATGACATCATCATCTTCATCCATATAATGGTCAAGGCCTTGGGACTCAAAGACATGGCCACAGTCTTCAAGCTGTACAAATCGAGCATCTGGTTCTTCCTCAAAGCCAAAAAAGATCTGGGTGAGTTCCTCATGGTCACAAACAAAGCACTTCTTTGGGCAGGGCTCTCCACACAATCCAATACAACGATGACCACAGCACAGTAGCTTAGCACACGGTATGTTGCAGCGAGGCCTATTGCATGGTTCAGAGCAGAGATTAGTACACTGGTAGTGCTGGCACCGCCACTCACATGGCTCAGTACACGGAGAACAGCTCTCTCCACATTTCTTTTTACACCTACTGTGGATACAGTGGTTCTGACATTCCAGCTGACAGGGAGGGCATTCTGTAGTACAAGGCTGCTGACACTTGTGGGCGCAGACCAAGAAGCGCTTGCATGGGCTGTTACATGGCTTATGAAATCTTCCTTCAAAGCAGGTATGACAGGAACCTGAGCATACATGACCACACTCCAGTGTGACAGAACACTTAGTCTTACATTCCACAGGCTCCTCATGTTTCATCTCCGCAGTGATCCAGCATTTAACTTGCTGGTTGTGGCCACATTTCAGCGTGACTGTAACCAGTTCAGGACACCGCTTAGTACATTCCTGCCCACAGAATCTGTTGCATGTGTGCCCACAGTTCAACTTTTTCTGGCAAGGTTCTTGGCAAAGAAACTCACTGTCTGGAGTAGAACATGGCACCATCTGCAGGTGGCCACACTTAGAAATAGTTTTCTCTACTATCACCATGCATGGTCCACAGGGCTCATAACATGACCGTGGACAGCGGTGCCCATCTGCACAAAGCACCTTTTGACAAGGCTTCAGACACTGATACTCTTTGTGCTGTGTGTCATATGGGTGACATGCCCTTGTGCAAACGTGTCCGCAACTCAACCTAAATTCACAGGGACGACTACAGCCTCCTTCTGGGACTTTGCTGAAGTCTGCTGCTGTAGATACCAGTGTCTTGGTTTCAGGGTGGTTTTGACAGCAAAGCACCAATGAGCGGCCAATGTGACCTTTCTCCCGAAGGGTGTGAATGATCTTGCTCCAGAGAGGAACCTTGCCAAGCATTCTCATATTTCCAATACAATACAGCCCTTTCTTAGCTCTGGATAATGCTACGCATATCCGATTAGGGATCTGTAAGAATCCAGTTCTATCCTCTTTGTTGCTCCGCACGAGTGACAGCAGAATAATATCATTCTCCTCCCCCTGGTACTTATCTACTACATGAACCTTCACACCTGCAAAGGTCTTGGCTGGCATGAGCTTACGCAGACAGAAAAGCTGTCCAGTATAAGTAGTGAGAATGGTGATCTGAGAAGGTAGATAATCCTGACACAAGAAGTATTTGCACAGTTCCACTACAAACTGGGCCTCATGTGGGTTCTGGTGGCTTTTCCCTTCCTGGATCTCTTGCTCAGGAAAGTCATGTTCCACAAAGAAGAGGTTAGATAAGACCCCCTGAAACAAGAGAAAGGAATGTCAGAAACAGAATTTTAGCTTCTGTCACTGCAGCCTGTTTGCATGTCCCTGATTATCCACTGACAGGAGGACTCTTACAGAGAGGAGTACAGTAGGCAGTTACTGTGTACTTAGGCGATTTCCTCTTAAACTCCTATCTGATGAATATGCTATGGAAATCTAAGGTTATTAATCACATTTCAGCTTATTAGTGACATTTCAGTATCCTAATATGAAATCAGTTCCTGTGGATTATTTTATTCCCTATCTTTTCAGAGTTGTTTCTACTGTACTTTTTCAGGTTGTAGAAAAGAGAAGATTAAGTGCTAGTAACATTTCTCAAAGCATCATAGTTCCATTTAACATTCATGAACAGTGTCGTGTTTTGGCCATGTGGGAAAAAGATGCAGGGCTTAGCACTTGCCTAAAACTACCTAGCAAAAAACTGTTACTGCAGTAACAGCATAAAGAAGCAAGGAGGACTGCTTTTCTACCAGGAAAACTAGGAACACTAGGGACTCCAGTAGTCACTTACCAGCTCCAGGGGTGTAGAATTGTCTGCTCACCTGTTCAAAAATTCCATCTGCCTTGAGTTAGCACTGACATTTATTTTTTGCCTATTAACTGGAATTCTTCTACCCATAAGAAATTCTTGGGCTGCGTGCCAAAACCCAGAGACTGTTTTTATCAGGAAAGAACAGTTTTTGTAGATCAAACACGGATCTCTGGTTTTCCAAGGTGTCCATAGTGGCATAGTGTCCGCTGCTGTACAATTTAATTCAGTGATCACCTATGTTCGTTATTGTACTAGATGGGAAGATTAAATTTTGATGCCTTTTGTTATCTCAAGTTTCTTTTAAGGCCAGATGGAACCCTAAGATTCTCCAGAATAGCTTCTCATAGGAGAAATGGGGTAAAATTTTGTGGTCTCTCAAGTTGTGTGTTTTGGGTGGGGTTTTGTTGTTGGTTGTTTTTTTGGTTGGTTGGGTTTTGGGTTTTTTTTTGTTTGTTTGTTTGGTTGGTTGGTTGGTTTTTTAAATTGTTTAACTAAAGCATCTTCTACAAAATGCTTGCTCTGGATTTCAAGATACCAAAAGACGACCAGCCACTTTCCCAGATAGCTTAGTCTAGTAATTAAATCATCTTCAGTATTAATTTTCTCTTGTCTGGGTTCAGCATTCTGTTATAGTTTTCAGTATGCTTTCTTCATCCAGTTAAAGAGCTTTTGACTGATTAGTACTGTCTTTTCATGAAGAGAGGTTTACGTAGGCTAAGCTACTGTAATCCTCTTTCTGTAGCTACCTCCAGTTCTTTCTCCCAGGGTATTCAGTCACTTGTGTTTCAGAGATACAAGGCCTAGCTCTGATAGAGCATAGCAGTGTAACCTTGGCTCAGACTTCTGGGGAAATAGTGAAGTTGTGACAGAGAGCTGCGAGCAAGTCTGCAGAACAGGACTATGCAAGATAAGAAAGGTAAAATTACAGACAGAGATATGTTTGTTAATAGTTCAAAGATGCAAGAAAAGCACCAACATGGAGAGATACGAAATCCTAATTAGGGTCGGGAAATACAAATCAGAAAACAGGGAGTTAGTGTTAAGATGGAAACTCAGTAACATTAAGGAAGAAGCAGAGGCTGACACTTCTACTGACTGATACCTGCCTGACTATAGCAAAGACTCTTCAAGTGTCTTATGGTGTGGCAAGCGTAGTAATGCTTATAACTTATTAAATTCTAGCTGTTTATTGTGCGTGTTAGCCAATAAGTGATTGCTTTATACTTTTAAGCTGAACAGATTTTGTTTGCAGATGTTGTGTATTGGTAAAATGCCCAAACAGATAACCCAAGGAAGGAGGGCTCCAGTAATCAAGTCACCTATCTTATGCTGGAGTTTCACGTAGTATGCTTTAAGTCTCTCATTGAAGATTTCTTCCTAGTTTTCAATCTCCTACAATTCTTTTGGTCCCTCTTCCATTTTTCACTGTTCTTTTAAAGTCATCAGTACTGGATCCATTTCCGGTGTCCACCATCACTAATGCCGGAAGAACTACAAATTACTTGCCTAATTATCACACATTTCCTTGATTCAGGTCTAAATTTCAATAACTGAACTTGATCTAAGAATTTGAAAGCCTTGAACACTATATTTTACACAAACTCATTTTAGCCAGTAACAGGGGAAAAAAGCAATTGCTTGGATTGCTGAAAACTCACTTTTATGTTCTCATACTTCAGGACAGAGGGGTGGTTCTCCAGTTCCTGGTATATATGAGGACTGAGAAGCTGGGCAATTTCAGGACGCATGCGGTGCTGAAACACAAAGCAGCTTTATCAGTCTTGAGGAAGGACCACCATATTTCCCTGTCAATATCCTGTTGTTCCACTGTACAGACTGTGGCTGAATACAAGACAAGGATGACTTTCCAGTAAGAGTCAAGAAGGGAGCACCTCCCAATCCCTACCCTGCCCCATTGCTGCCACCACTAGCAATTACAGGGGGAGTACTAGCAGAGTATCTTCAAGAAAATAATTTGGCAAGGTTGTTGTAATAAGAATGCTGGTTTCAGTGCAAATCTAAGAATACTGTTCTAGATAATGAAGGCCAGCACCTCACCCTAACCACTACATAAGCTTGTCTAGGTAGTTTTAATACAGGACTGCTGGAGGTAGAATTAACTTCTCCAGGCACCAAGACAGATGATCATAGCAACTTAGCAGGAAGCAGCCTGAGAAGACTTGTGCTGTCAGTCTCCAGAGTTCTGGAAGTTTCAGATGCCACAACAGGCCATGTTCATTGCACTAAAACATGTGGGAACCACAGTGCTGCAGATGATGTCACTGAATAATTGGAAATATACTGGAACACTGTTTGTGACAGTTTGACAGTTCTTACCATTCTTCTCGGGAATTAAATAGCATATTCTTTTCTTTTAGGCTGCTCTGAGAGTAGAAATATAAACTTAAGTCTATTACAAACTTAAAACAATCTAAATGCAAATGCAATGGAGTTTTGTGTGTCCCCCCCCCAGCTCTTCCTCACTTGGTATTTCAGACGGACAAAGGGGAAATCAACTTTCACCAGCCGTTCAAAGAGAGAGACTTCCAGATTGAAGTTCTTGGCCAAGTCATACACATTTGTACTAGGCTGCAGCTGAAAGAGAAGAGATAGGAGGTCCGTGTTTTAGCACTTTTCCCATGTATTAAGATTTTTCACTCATCTCTCTTTCTGTCACTGGTCCCCCATAGAAAGGCCAGAGACTGGATTCTTGCAGAAGTGCTAAATATCAAAGTTAGATACAGTCACAACTGAAGCAGCACATGTAAAATCATATCAGTTAAACTAAAAGACAAGTCCCACAGGAGCTCTACTCCAAAATGACAGGAGACAGGACCTGTGGTATCTGTGGAAGCTGTGGAGAAGTAAGTCTTGGGAACCTTTCACACATGGTGGTTGGTTAAAAGGTTCTAGTTCATTTGCACAACAGTTAGAGGCATTAGTCATGGATGTTACCTGCTGGTGATCTCCAATGAGGATGAGATGCTGGCAAGCTCTACTCAGAGTAGTAATGGTGTGAGCCTCAAGCACCTCTGCTGCCTCTTCTACAATGACAATTCGCGGCTCTACTTTTTGCAAGATCTGACGGTATTTGGCAGCACCTGAGCAAAGAGAGAAGATAAACCTTAGCAGAATATAATTACATGCAGGCATTATGACAAGAGGTTTCAGGGAGGGAAGTAAGCTGTGTCCCAGAAAAGACTGGGGTTCTTCCCAAGATTCCTCATTTCAAGATTCAGCTTTTTGAACTTTAAAACAGCACCATATTAAGGATGGCTTCTATATGAAGAGTTATTAGGGAAGGGAGGCGGGGATTAGAGTCCTATGCCTGCCTTGGCCCTTTCCTGATGCTCTCTTCAGACATAAGATACCTACTCAATACCTTGATCAACACACATAAATAAACCTAAAATTGTCTCTCCAAAAGGTCGTATTACAATGACCTTTACACTATCATTACCAGAAGGTGATGTGGGGATAGCAGTGCAGATATTAGCTGTGCTTTACTCAGGCACAAGAAGTGAAGCATTTCTATTAGAAGAATGCTGCTCAAGATGGAGGGAGTGCAAAAGTGCACAGAAACTGCTCATGCAATTAATTGCAAATGTGACTATTGTGCGAGTTGTCAAAGGGAGTCAGAGATTAAGAAGACAACAACTACAACCTGTAGTTGTCATCCCCACAACTTGGGCCTCCTTGAGAATGCAGAGATCTTCCTGCAGCCGCAGTTCTGTCAGCCTTTCTGCTGCTGCCTGATACTGCTGTTCATGCTGCAGAATCCTCCGTCGAATAAACCCCTGATAGGTCTGCAGCCAAAGCCTGAGAAGAAAGTGCCATGAATCACACACAGCAAGGGGAACAGAATAGCGATCCAGAAGGTCTGAGTGGATTCAGTTCAAAATTTCCCCTGTGTCTTTTGGTCAAGAGATTACTAGCATCTGTACTTAGTCCCGAACACACACAGTGGAGATGACAGCACTGCCCATGCCATACAGGGAAGGTAAGAACAAGCATGTTCAAAGAAGGAGCTGAACAGATATGGACAGAAACACTATGGATTGACAGAAAGAGTTTGCAGACTGGAACAGTCCTAGGAAACATTTGCCTGACAGACCCTGCAAAATAGCTTTGTCACCTGTAAAGCCTCCAGCGGGAGCTCAGATCAAGTTGCCAGAGATCCTGAATAGCCTTGGCCTCTAACTCTGTCATTGCACTCAGTTTACGGAGCTCAACCTTCATCTTCCGTTTCATTTTCTTCCTCTGGTCAGCAGTTATCTGCAGAAAAAAAAGCTCCCCAATAACCAGTTACAGCACAAAAATTCTTCTCTATTAGCATCCCCGTGTTACTCTTTACGCAGTCAAGTGGAGCCAGAGCATGCTAGCGCATGCAGTTACCTCCCACTGCATAGTCTTCTGTTGTGGTTGGGCTGTTCCTTCTTCCTGGTCCTCCAGCTTCATAGCCAACAGCATGCTGGCTAGTTCGTGAACAGCTCTGTGCTCTTCCTCCTTCCTTCCCTGAGGCTTTGCTGCCTCTTCATCCTCAATCACTCTGTCAGCTTGAATCAGGTCAGCCTCCTCTGGGATCTCCAAAAGCTCCTCTTCTGGTTCACCTTCCCACTCCTCCTCTCTCTCCTGCTGACCACCTGTGAGAGTCACCAGTCACATGCAGTAAGCCACAGCCACTCTAGTAGAATCACAGTGCAGCAGTCAGATCACTGTGTGGAAATTAAGGTTAATCTTCTTTCCACTACCTTACAGTATCATGCATCTTTCAGTGTCTGTTAAGTAGCAGTGTCTCTTTTCTGGCACACATGCACTGCTTAGCCAAACGCACTTGTAGAGGATGAGGGGTTTTTTTTTGTCTGGTTTTTTTTGGTTGGTTGGTTGGGGTTTTTTTGGTTTTGTTTGTTTGTTTGTTTGTTTTGGTTTTTTTGGGGGGTGGTGGTTTTTTTTGTTTGTTTGTTTGTTTGTTTGTTTTTACCTGGATTCTCAGCCCCTATATTCTCTGCAGCATTCTGGGTGAAGACAGTTACACCAAGGCCCAGCCACTCCAGAATCATTGAGTGTTGTGAAGCACTGTAGTAAAACTCCTCATCATCCTAATATAAGGAAAGTCAAATCAGCCAGGCCTATTGCACTTCAGAGTCTTAGGATGATGCCAAAGCAGCAGCTTGCACAGCAGGCAACCAGGACAAGTCCCCCGAGAGACCTCCAGAGCTACAAAGTCTGAGCAGCCTCAGATCTTCAGAAAGAGCATCCCTCCTCCCCTTCAGTTTAAGAAGCTTTCATTTGGGCACTTGTATTTTTATGCTGATAAAGGTCACTTAGAATCTCTGCAGTTTAAAGGAGCAAAATTTAAAGCCCCTGCCTGCCCCACCCAGTCTAGACTACTGTCACTTGGCACAGCTTGCTATTCGCTCCCTCACTTGTCTAGTAGCCAAGTGATGCTAAAAAGAAGCGTGCTTGGGGAACTTCAGACTTGTTACCAGAAAAGGTAGTAAGCATACATTGGGACTGCTTGACTTAGAAGAAAGGGACCTCTCTTACCAGACCATTCATCAGACTGTCCCAGTGCTGGGGTGCAATGCATGCTTCCAAGTGGCGCTCATGCAGAACTCCATACGTTGTGCACTCTAAGTGCTTCGCTCCTTCATGGAGCTCGTGCTCAGCCTGTTTCATCTCACTGGTTATCTACTCATAACAAAGAGAAGGGAGGCATCATCATACTCCAAAGAAAGTTCGGAAACAGCAGGAGAAGAAACATAAAGTGAACAAGGACAGAATAATTAAGAGGCTGACTTCAGTGTAAGACAAGGTGAAAGAACAGCTGTGGAGCAAGTTTAGTTAGCTCCTCCAATGCACAGGCAACCCAGTCCCATCATCTCCAGTAAAGCCTGCACGTACATTCACATAGGCTCTGCGGAGATGCATTGGCAAGTTGTATCGGAATTCACACTTCTTCCTCAGCTCCCTCAAGGTGAATTGCTTCAGGACCTCACTGCTACTTCTGCCCCCAACACGCACCATTCCATGTTTTTGGAATGTGTATATTCCTGGGAATGAAAGAGAAATATTAGTACTGAAGAGGAAAGCTCTCTTTTCTGCAGTAGAACAAGGGGTAGGGAGAACACCCTCTGTCTGCAAATGCTACACTGGATTGGTCTGAGTGAAGTTTTCTTCTGTGTATGAATGGGGCTAGAGTCACTGGAAAAAGCCAAAAGGCCAGGTCATCATGCCAGAAGACGGACAGGGTAAGTGTTCTACTACGATTTCTTCCATCATACTTGTCAGGTACTCTTACCTTCCAAGAACTGATCCAGTGCATGGTTAGTGTAGCAGACTATAAGGATGGGAGACTTCTGGACAACGCTTTGCCACACATGCCTGTTAGTTAAGAGAGCCTGAACAATCTTCAAACCCACATAAGTCTTCCCTGCAAAACAAGGTCAGAATCAGAAAAGAATAATCCACCCTCTACGGAGTGCCTTGAAACACAGGAATCATCAAAACCAGACACAAGACTTCCTTCTAGGCTGCAAATCTGGTCTGTGCCAAGAGAGCTGACCCCAGAGGTAACTAGTTTACAAAATGTAAACAAAGTAGCATGACACTGTCTTTCTGGCCTTTAGTTGAGCAAGGCCATGCTCTGCAAGAATGTTGTCTTTGGGTTAATACACTGGACGTGGACCCAGGGTTTCCTCTGCCACTGTGCCCCGAGCCCACTCTGATACTGGCTTCATACATGACATTTGGCTGCACATGAAACATCCACATACTAGTGGAGTGCAAGCAGTGGTGCTTGTTGAGTTCAGGTACCATTTAAAACAATTACAGTTAATCTCAGCTTTATTCACAGAGACTCAAGACTGAACACTCCCAACGTTCTAACATGCTATGAAGACAAATAGGACTGTTGCACAGCAAGAGGTACCATGTTATCAAAGATGGTTGAAAATTTTTTCACCCCAATACACAGGCAGAGCCAACAGTGCAGTTGGTGTCTGCTTGCAACTAGGCTGGCAATGTGTAAGATCAGATACGGGTATCTGAGGATATTTTAACCTTCTCCGCAGCTCACGCTAACTGGGCTACTCAAGCATCAATTAGGCATGGGACTAAAGCTTTGGAGACAGTACAGCTGGCTTTCTCTGAAGTTAACCTCCCTAAATGGGGGAATCAAGGAGAACTCCTTAAAGGACAGAGACTTAATGCAAATGTTTCTCACCAGTCCCAGGAGGTCCTTGGATAATAGCCAGCTCCTTGGTGAGTGCAAGATTCAATGCTTGCATCTGAGACTCATCTAATCTCAAGGCTTCCATTGAAGGCCACTGCTTGGGATCTAGAACATGGACACTTTGCCCTCTCAAACCATCAGGGTACATCTCTTCATCTGACAGGGGATCTTCCATCAAGGGTGCAAAGTTGTAGACAGTATCCATTGTCAGGTATGTTGGCTTCTTCACCTGTGCATCACATGCCACGATGTACTTCTGGAATGGGATATCTTCCTCCTGCATTTCCTGTAACCCTTCTAACACATGCCGATAGGCCTCAAAGTAGGCAGTTGTCTCTACCATGAGGAAGGAGTCTGAGGGCTGAACCTCTGCCAGCAGTGCCTGGCTCTGTGCATTAAAACATAGCTGCACAATCCCATGGGCAAGATCTGCATTATCACGATTAGAAACAGTGGCAAAAAGGCATGTTTCAAAGTGATCTTTGGACATGCAGATCAGGGATCCATATAGCAACCGTTTGGAATTTTGCCATCGTACAAACTTCAATGGTTTCATGTCAAACTGGACCTTGTAAACAATACCAGTTGGTGAACAGAGAGGGGTAATAATCCGTGTGTCAAAGTAGATCCTGATATCATCAAATTTTTTCTTTCTTAAACCTTTGTCCTCAAAGCTCTGCAAAAGCTCCAAGATACCTTCCCTTAAAGGCCTTACAAAGTCTTCTCTCAAAAGCCGGAAATGGGTGTCAAGATAAATGCTGGTGCTCTCATATCTTCCAGAAACAATATTGGGACGTAGAAAGGGTTTCTCATCATGGTGTACCTCATTATATGTCGGATAAATGGTCATTGTACGATAGGTTTCTTCTTGACCATCAGTCCGAGGCTGCAGAAGAGTATAGTTATCAGCCCTCAATGTGCCTTCACGTCTCTTCTCCTGCAGATGCTGCACAAGCATCTGGACTTTATTTAGATTCTTCTCCGTTTCTTCTGTGATGTCCACACCAGACGCTCTCAGGGCATTTATGGATGCTGGTAAGACTGTCAAGAGAATGGAGATTTTCTGCACAGAGCTGGCTGGGAAAATACTGATCAGGTCCTGAAGAAGTAAAATGATGTTGCTAATATGCACAGGGTACTGATGACGTACAGCAGGGACTGCTTCTGTTATCATGTCAGACACATACTGCGGCAGACAGATCTTGAGAAAGTTGGACTCCTTCACCACTCCAAGAAGCTGTTGGACACTCTGTCTATCCATTCGGGAACTGCATGCTTTTCGAAGCACCTGGCAAATGAGCTGAAGGAAATTGGGTTTCATAGCCGTTTGGGAAAGAAGTTCCTTCAAACCCGAACTGGAAGCAAGTGTGATGACAACTTCTGAAGGGTCTTTCTGGAGGAGACTTTCTAGGAATTTATAGCCAATCCTTTTGACTTGCTGAGGCTGCTCACCGAGCTGGGCACCACCTAGGGTAGGGTTCTGGCAGAAATGAGGATTCTCCAGAGGCTGCATCTTCCTTCCCCTGCCTTCATTTTCCTGCCCATTCCTCAGCCCTCTAGCTCTTTCCTGGGCTTGTCCACCTTGATACTTCCTTCCCCTACCCTCATTTTCTTGCTCATTCCAGGGTCCTCTGGGCCTCTCATATGTTTGTCCACCTTGATACCTCCTTCCTCTATTCTCATTTTCTTGCTCATTCCAGGGTCCTCTAGCCCTCTCGTGTGCTTGTCCACCTTGATACCTCCTTCCTCTACTCTCATTTTCTTGCTCACTCCAGGGTCCTCTGGCCCTCTCATGTGCTTGTCCACCTTGATACCTCATTCTCCTTCCCTCATTCTCCTGTTCATTCCGGTGTCCTGTGGCTCCGCTGTTGGCCTGCCCACCTTGGTTTCTTGGTTTATTCCTGCTTGACTGAGGAACCCTCCAAATCCAACCACCAAATCCCTCCTCTCTTTGCCCAGGTAGAAAAGCATAATTACTGGCTTGGGGGCTTTCCCCTAACTGAGCTGCCTGGACTGACACATTACTTGTTCTGTTTCTGCCTCTTCGTGTAAAGCCAGTATCCCAATGATCCTCATGCCCTTAAAAAAAAAAAAAAAGACACTCCTTAATTACAAATCAACCACATTAACCTGCCTCCCAACACAAATGTATGAGCATTTTGGCCTGATAGTCAGCATATTTTGGACATTTGGCATCAAGTTAGAAAACTACCATTATACTTGCACCCAGACTTTCAAATTGGTGTTTCTTTTGTACCCCTTTTTCTAACTGCTAAAAAGAGTGCCATGCCTAGAGTTCACTTAAGCTGTTAAGCCATGAAGACACTAAAAAACTAAACCCTTTTCCACAGAACAGAAAGCAGAATTAAGAAAGGCCAAAGATGGAGTTTCCTGCACAGGACCTGATTTCCTCAGGGGTTAGCTGTCACTGAAATAATGACAAAGGCAGCAGCAGCTGACTTTGACTGACTGTATATAGCACAGTTAAAACACAGACCTTCTGGACAAAGTCCAGCCTCTCAGAGTAGCAGGAAGCATAGACCATATAACCTTTGTCACACTCTCAACAGAATACTTAGGGAAGCACTGAATACTAGCAGAAACAGTTAGCAAAGAGATTGCTGCAGTGCATCATCACCTCATGGCCCCAGCCAGACTCTGGGAGCAAATAAGGAAATGCTGGAATTTAGGCTTGAGAGGAAATTTCACTATACGCAGGCAGGGAAGGAGTGGATCCCCCGTGTACCAGCACCATCCCCCAGGCCTTCCACAGCCTTCCGCCTTGCATTCACCGGACGACCCTCACCTCTCCCTCCAGCTCGGGGCTGCCGGGAACAAGGCTCCTGCCCAGCACCCTCCATCGCTCGGCCCGGTGACTCCTCTGCGGGGCGTCGCAGCTCGCTGGGGTGAGGACACCGTTCAGCGCTGGGGGCTGCACCGCTCCTGCACCCGAACACAGCCGCCGTCGTGCTCGGCGCCGCCGCGCCTGCCCCACCACCGACGAAAGTTTCACTTTCCAGTTCCCCGCAAGGCCCGCCCCACCGACCCCACCCAGCCCCGGCGGGCAGCGCCCCCGCCCTCCCTCGGCCTCCGCCCTCCCAGGCCCCCGCAGGGAGCGCCCCCCGCCCTCCCCCGGTACCGGCCGTCGCCGGCAGGCAGCGCCCCCAGCCCTCCCCGGCCCCGGCAGGCAGCGCCCCCCACCCTTCCCCGGCCCCAGCAGGCAGCGGCCCTGACACAGAGCCTCACCTCCTTTCCCCTACGGGAAGAGTAGCTCCTCGCCTCAGCCACACAGCTCCGCTGCTTTCGGTTTACCTTTCCGCCCGGCGGGGCGGGGGCAGCCGTCGCCCCACCCACAAGCGTGGGCCTGCTCACGTGGTGGCGCGCGGTTCCGGGGCGGAGTTGCGGCCATGCTGCAGAGCCTGGACCTGGTGGGCACGATCGCAGAGGGGGACGTGGGGCCCGAGGACCCTGAGTCTGGGGGCTCCGAGGATGAAGAGGTGAGGCCGGGCAGGATCTGTTGCCTAGGTGGCGGGTGGGCCGGGCCGGACCAGACTGGTGCGGCGGCCGGGCCGAGTTGCATCGGGCTGGGTCCGGGCCACGTTGCATTAGGCTGGGTTGGATCGTGCCGGGCCGGGGCCGCGGTGGGTGCGGTCCGGTTCGACCGTCCCGCCGTCGTTGCTCATTGGTGTTACCACAGGAGCTGTGCCGGGCGCCGGGCCCCAGACGGCGGGGCCCCATAGGCGGGGACTTCAGTGCTGCCTTCGTCTTCGGTGAGGCGGAGGCCGGCGGGGAAGGTACCTGGGCGGCCGCACTGCGCCAGCTCCGCGGCAAGGTGAGGCCCGGGGCCGGGACTGGGGCTGCAGTGCCTGAGGCCATAGTGCCCCACGCTCTCCCGGGCTCCTCTTACAGCTCCCCTTTTGTGATTTCCTGCCTAGAGACCGGCTACGACGCTGGATGAGAAGATTGAGAAAGTGAGACAGAAAAGGAAGTTCCAGGTCAGGGCCTTTCTCTCTCATTGCTGAAAACACTGGTATGGTTTTGGCCTTTTACTGCGTTCCCTCCAGAGGCACAGACTCTGAAAGCATCCTGAGCTGCAGTGCATCACCTGGACTGGGTTTGCAGCCACACCTGATGCATTGCTGAACTGATGAGAGTGCAGAATTGTTAGTGCTTAAATTCACAGAGACAAAACCATGTCTCTGTGAATGGGCTCAACAAACAAAAGCTCATAAAGGACTGAAGTTTCTTTTTTATCCTTTCTTTTTAAAACTTTTCATCTTTTTCTAGGAAAGAGAAGTTAAACAAACAAAAGTGAGAGATGAAGATGTGGAGACTGAGGATAATCAAACCAAAAAGAGGGAGTGTGAGGATTTCAGTAGGGACAAAGAAGAAGATGTGGAGTCTCAGTATTCATTGGATGATGAAACTATCTTCAGAAAAGCAGGTATTAGCAGTACATAGAGAGATTGTCGGGGCAAGAATCTGACAGACTGTTGGCTCACTGGAGAGAAGTCTGTAGTGAAGCCTTGCCTGGGGAGTGGGCAAGAACGTCTTATTTTTTGTTGTCTTCCTTCTGCGACATTTCTTCTGATTTTGGTCAAGCTTATTTTGAATGGTAGCCATAGTACTTTAATTGAACTCATCCCTGAGGAAGGCTATTTGCTTGGCATTTTACTCCATTGCATGCCTGTTCTTGTTTCTGAGGCTTCTCCCTCGATAACTCATTCAGAGCAAAAAGTATGAGATGAAGGTAGTCACCATATCTTGTTATGTCTTTAGCTGTGCTTGTTAATTCCTGTCACGTTTCTCTTTCTCTGCAGATACAGTCAAAGTGAAGGAACGGAGGAGATCAAAAAAAGGAGAAATGGTAAGTGTTGGACAGAATGACACTAGGTCATTCTCTAGCATTTCTTCTGGGGGAATTTGACTTTGGTTAACAACCTGTAGCTCAAAAAACAGCCCAGAGCCCTTTGATAACATGTTGTGTTGCTACCTGTGTTGTTCCAGTTTTTTTGTTGTTGCTGTTTCTAGGAAGCAGAGAGCTTTTTTGAGGATGCCTCTCAATATGATGATAACTTGTCATTCCAGGACATGAATCTTTCACGACCTCTGCTAAAGGTATTTACCTAGTTTAGTTATTACATATATTACTCTGAAGAATGTTGTACAGTCCAGTCAGAACTGTCAAATTCTCTTTCTTTGCAGCATCTCTGAAAAGGAAATTATGTGGGAGCTAGTGTGATAGTCCTTTAGGAGCTGTCATTCCCAAATAACGGAAACCTTTCTTTGATTTGCAGTGTGTCAACACTATCTTGAGTGAGGCTTGTCATAGGATCACAGGAATGGCTGAGGCTGGAAGGGACTTCTGGAGGTCATCTTGTCCAACCGCCCGCTCAAGCAGGGCCACCTAGAGTTGGTTGCCCAGGACCGTGTCCAGATGGCTTTTGAGTATCTCCAAGAATGGAGACTCTGCAACCTCTCTGGGCAACCTGTGCCAGTGCTCAGTCACCCTCACAGTGAAAAAGTGTTTCCTGGTGTTCATAGGGAACCTCCTGTGTTTCAGGTTGTTCCCATTGCGTCTGGTCCTGCCACTGGGCACCACTGAAAAGAGCCTGGCTTCGTCCTCTTTTCACCCTCCCTTCAGGAATTTATATACATTGACAAGTTCCGCCCCCCCCAAGCCTTTTCTTCTCCAGGCTGAGCAGTCCCAGCTCTGTCAGCCTTTCCTCATATGCAAGGTGCTTCAGTCCCTACATATCTTTGTGGCCCTTTGCTGGACTCTCTCCAGTATGTCCACGTCTCTCTCGTACTCATGAGCCCAGCACTGGGCACAGTACTCCAGGTGTGGCCATACCAAAGACAGAGTTTAATTGCTTTATCTCCTTTGTAGGCAATCACAGCTCTTGGCTTCAAGCAACCAACCCCAATTCAGAAGGCTTGTATCCC
>VYZW01036102.1:55469-71379 GCA_013401315.1 Balaeniceps rex
GCCTGCCGCGGGGCCGCCGGACCCGCTCTGCGCCGGTCCCCGCCTCCGGAGCTCCCATTGTGCTGCGGCCGCGGGAGCTGCGGCTCTCGGTGCGCGCGGGGCCCGCCGCGCGGCCCCGGCTCCCGGGCCTGAGACCGGGGAGGGGCCGCGATCGGGCCGAGAAGCCGTCCGAGAAGGGCGTAGTTCGCCGCTCCCCCGGGAGCCGAGTGGACCTGAGGCATAAAATGGACAGCGCTTCGGCAGAAAAAAATGGTTAGCGCCTTAAACTGAGTTTTGACGCAAGCTTCGGGAGTTGCTGACTGGCTGTCTGCTTTCAGCTCACTTGACTGATTAAAAATAATAAAAAAGCAGTTCTCTCTTTTGTCTGTTGCTATCAGTTTCTGTCTTTGCCAAGAGATGGTCTCCGCCCAACTGTGATGGAATGCGCAAGATAAGAGTCCAGTGTCATAGGCTTAGTGTTTTACAGCCAAAGTGCAGCCATGGAAGGCCTTTGGAGGAATGTAGGATTCCAGAGACAGAGAACCTGAGCCACCTGGTTCTTTGGTTTCTCTAGTGGAGTACGTTTCTCTTTGCTTGTTATGTGAGGTAATGTAGAAAACTACGTAGCCCTCAGGTTGGACTCTGCTGTCTGCTACCCTCTTATGCTGCTTGGTCGAGGAAGCTGTCTTCTCTGCACACTTGTCCAGTTAGTCACTCTGCTAACATCACTTCCACCTTTTGTTTGGACTATTGGTACCACCATCTGGGGACTTGCTGATAACTGACTAGGATGTTTTGACGCATCTACAGGTTTCAGAAGCTGCAGCTATTTGCTTGTTGACTGGGGGATTCTACCAGGCAGCTTTTCTTTTTCATGGAATGTTCTTTCATCCTCCTCATTTTCATTCTGGATGCAGCACACTTTGTTCTGTATCTGTAATGAAAAGAAGATTGAGTTTGTGAATAGGGAAATTCTGTTTAAAATACTCAAGTTGTTTTAGCTTGCAGCATCTCAGAAGTCTCTTGAATAGTGTGTTATTAGTGGCTCTGCTGATTTCTCCTTGCCTTGCAGCTACCCCTACACCACTGCTTTGTATGAAGGAACTCGCTCTGCAGAAGCAGAGTGAATTAATTTTTCATGGATTTCAGCTTGGCTGCTGTCTCCCTGTATAAAACTGTGAGAATTGCTTACATGCTGTTGTTGAGAAGAATGTGCTGTGAGAGACCTGTAAGTGACTGATAATCACAGTTACACAAAATTGCAGTCTGTGCTTCTTCCCGAGAGCTTCTAAACAGTCATTTTATCAGATATATCACTGGTGCACTGCAAAATATCGATTGTAAAATTTAACATCTGCCACCTCTCTTGTCTGCAGATATACAGTGAAATCTTTTCAAAGAATGCTTTTGACAGACAACATTGTCTTAAGAGGCTGACCTGAAGTACCCTTTGTATTTGTAGTCCAGTCTTCATTGTCCTCTTCGGGAAAGCTGCTTCTGCTGAGCCACTGATCTGTGTAGGTCCTTCAAAGGGTTGTTTGACCCAGACTGTCGGAAGAGTTTCCTACCTTTTTTAATTTTTAATTCCTGCTTCTCTGGGTTCTTCTTAGCCAATTCATTTTGATATTTTAATCTCTTCTTTGGTAGGTTCACGTGGTATCTGTTCCATGGTGCTGCTGTGCAATGAAACAGTCCTTAAGCTCTATTTCTTCCGCTGTGTATTTGCTGTGCCTTGAATACTGATTGGAATAGGGAACATGGTTTTCAGTCATAAGTGGGTGCTTATTTATGGAAGAAGTTTGGGGCAGAAATAGTCTAATGTGAGTTACTTTCTGAGTTTGCATGCAGGTGAAAGCTTTTTTGGTATGAAGGTAGTGTAATACAACTTGGTCGGTTACTGTTTTCAGTGGAGAGGATATCAAGGGAGCTGCAGGTAGCGTGCATTCCCTCTAGGAGCTGTGGGCCAACCTATGCAGTACTTTTTTTGATGAAACAGGAGACTTTATTTGTATTTGTATGGCGCTTAGGGACGTGGTTTAGTGGTGGACTTGGCAGTGTTAGGTTTACGATTGGACTCGATGATCTTAAGGGTCTTTTCCAACCTAAATGATTCTATGATTTCTGCAGAATTTCCCATAATATCAATGCTTTTGTTTTAATGTGCACTTCCTCTCCCTGAATGATGCACGTTCTTTGCAAGGGAGAAGACAAGTTGGAGATTTGCAAAGGCTTCTACCCATAGTAATCTGGGCATCTTTGTTATAGCATATAAAGTACTGTATTTCCTTGTACTCTTCAGTAGCAACTTGCAATGTAAGTTGCAGTACAAATAAAAGGCTATGACTGTACTGCAAGAGGCTGAAGGGAGAAGTGGTAATTAGATGCTAATTACTCATGGGTATATTAGTTGAAAGAGTTGCAAATTCAGTTTTTAATACTCAAGGAAGTGATCTTTGAGCCTTGCCTCTTCACTGTGTATTTGCTGTGCCTTGAACACTGAATGGGTTTAGATGGTTTCTAGTCCTGCGTTGGTTCACTCGTGGGAGAAGTAATTACCTGTTCAGTTATTGCAAGCCAGTCTGATTATTTGAGATGACGTGTGCTTATGCCATATGACTAAGATTTCTCAGGCTTTCAGGTTTAGGCCATCATAGGCTTTAGTTGCTGAATGGAGAACAGTGAGTGGAAATCACATACCATTTGGGAACTGCCTGTCTGTTTCTAGACTTAATGGATGGAAACCTGTACATCCTGCAATCTGGGAGTGTTGTGCAAATTGGGTGCTTTGTCTGGGGAATATGTACAGAGCTGTGCTACTAGCTTGTACACTAGTAATTGTCATAGTGTACTTAAAGATTTAGTTGATGAGTTATCCCTGTTTTGAGCTATTGCTGCAAAAGCAATTTGAAAGGCTAAATTATTTATTTATTTATTTATTTGTGTGTGTGTAATTCAGGAAAAGGAAGCGAGGAAGACTGATTCATAGTTTTATTTGGTTCATCTATCTCTCTGCGAGACAGACAGATCGGGTAAGCTCCGAATTCCTGTGGCTGATGCTACAGAGTACATTGGTTCAGCAGGCTTTCTTGATTCTGCCTTGCCTCTTTATTACACTGTACTTGGATGTTAGAGAAAGTCAGATTTTTAGGATCGGGGGGACTCTTCTGACTTGCAGTGTGGCATGCTTGGCAGATTTTTCCTATCCTCAGAAATATCAGGTATTGGGCATTGACTGGTGAACAGGCTGAGGTTAACTGGTACAGGTAGGCTTGCTATGGATGCTAACCCCAAAAATAAGTGCTGTGCAGGGGGCTGCAATCTTCTAAATATATCTGGGTTCAAAGCATTCCTGTCTTTATGCAGATTTCTAAGTGCTTTGCTCTGCTTATGCAGTGAGGCAAGGTGCTGTTCTGGTCCTGGGTTCCTTATGCTTTATTGCCTGAATTTCTAGTTTACTTTGGACAAAAGACGACCAGCTGCTTCAGGATGAGGGTAGAAGAAAGGAGTAGAGTCCAATTTACTGATTGTAATGGGAATGAAAATAGCACCAGTGCTGTGTATGCGTTTAGGGCTAGAGGCCTCTTGAGAGCATATTTCCTGCAAGTTAACATGTCTCTTAGCAAAGAGTAAATTGTATGTTTCTGTCTTGGAATGAGAGAATAGAACACTGATCATCAAATATTTGTGAAGAAAGGGGAGTATGTTAACACATGCTCATGGGATTTGGAGATGGTGTTTCCATAGGACAGCATATGCTCAGTGCTTTCTGTTTGTGAAAGCTCTGTGGGCTGCGAAGGCTTCTTTGAAACACTAATTTAATTGAGCTCTCATGAGCAGTCTTCCTTTGTGTGACCTCACCTTGTCCAAGCTGGAGTTTTTTACCTGGAGTTTTGCACCTTCTCTGAAGGACAGGCTTTCCTCTTTGTTGTCAATATGAGAGTGGTAAAATTTTTATCCAGAATGAATCTTGGAGCGGGAGATGGCTTGGTTGTCTTCTCTCCAGGATTAGGAAGTAAAATATCAGGTGTTGTTTGTGTAACTGCTTGACTCTAACTTGCAATTTTGTATGATAGAAATCATATAAATGCTTTTCTATCATTGCTCCCGAGACCTGCTCAACCTGATTGGTGCACTGAGTCTGTTGCTTTTCTGAGGCCAGCTCTTTCTTGATATGTTAGTCTGAGCTAATGCTGTGCTGCTTATCTGAAAGGTTGGAGATGTTATTTTAAGAAACTGGCAAAGCTGAACCCAACTTGACTGGCACTTTTCTGCATGAGATGTGTTTATCTCACAGTCATTTTATGGGTTTTAAGAAAACATAAGCCGCTCTTGAGATTGATGCTAAAAAGGAAAGAGAAGGCCAGAAGGAGTACTGACTGTAATAATGTCTGTGAGTTGGGGTAAGCTGCGCATTTGCAGAATATCATGAAATTCCAAATCTGGCTTGCCAGATACTTTCCAAGGGGTAAGATGGTAGAGTGGACAAAGTCTGGTTGTCATAGGAGTGGAGGAGGATGGTGTTCCTGTGCACATGCAATACCAGTCTTCCTTTTGGGTTGGCTGAAGCCCCAGATAGCTTTGGAGTTCAGGCTTCTTGGATTCCTGCAGGAACTGCAAAGACTGTACACATGCTGAGAATAGAGCAAATTGAGCAAGGCAGCTTCAGAAGGACTTCTCATGGTAAACAATGCTTGTTTTAATAGGGAAATGGCTGATTTCTCTCTCCAGCAAGTGCCTTCATTGTAAAGCAAGTATCTCTGATCTGGTGGAGACTCGAGGGCAAGGCTAGCTGCAATGGTAACACTGAGCATTTCTAGGAGGTGCTGTGAAAGAAATGCTGAACTTGCACCCCTCATCCTCAATTCCAGCAGGCAGGAGTGATGACAATGGTGTGACTACCTCAGAACGCTGCACCAGGAGATCATAGCATTCTGTTTTCCTAGGTGAGAAAGCTGCCTCAACTGGAGTGAGAAGATAGTCACAGGGGGCTGATAAAGGGGTTTGTGTGTGTACAAATGCAGAGAAACATGAGCGCACCTGAGTTTTCGTCTCTCTCCATGCAGTGATACTAGTCTCTGCGAGGGAAGGAAGAGGCATATGAGCTTCATTAATTGAGATCATCAGTGGATCTCTAGGTCAACATCTTATACAGCCCAGGCATACATGCCTTTTGTGGTAGACTCAGCTAATTTCATAGAAATTCCCTTTTCCAGGACAGTCATGTAGACAGATTTCCTGGGCCAGGTATCTCTTGCCAGCTGCTTGGTTTTTGCTGATCCGTGAAAAGTTTTGTCTTCTTTACTTGTCTTGCATCAGGCAAATTCCAAAGGCTGCTGGTTTCCCTTCAAGATGCCTGTTTTAGCATCTCTTTCCCAGTTGATCAAGGAAGTCAGGAAAGTATGTTAATCATGAAGCAATGTCCCTGCTCGGCACTGTCTCATCTCTATTCTGGGAAAGGGGGATGGGGTTGCCCCAGTAGGAGAAATAAGAGCTTCCACAGGAGCTGGGAAATTGTTCTTCGGATGCTTACCATCTCATTCAGGCTATGCTGGAAATTGAGTCTCTGGAGGAGTCCTTAAGGACAGGACTATTTCTGTGTCTGGTCAGATCTCATTTTTGGCAGCTTGAAGCCTTTGTTCTGAGAACTGCTGATGAGAAGTGTTGTCTCTCTCCCATGTGACTTTCTCCGTATGGCTCTATGGGAGAGAGCAGGGCTACTCCCTCCACCCAGGAGAGGATTAAAAAGGAACTGAACCAGTGCATTTCTTTACAGCCTCTTACTACCAGATGAAGCACTAACCAGCATGTCTGACAACTGTCTGGGACCAAACCCTGAACACAAACTTATGCTCTAAGGCAGATAAAGGAGTAAAAGGTAGACGTCCAGCGCAAATGCTGAGTTAAATTTCTTCTGTGATGGATATTCATGGTTTGATTTATGACGTTATAGGAAGGGAATGGGATAAAGCTAGCTGCTGCTACTCTGCCTGCGAGCCTGTTTGGGTATCCTGAGTGGATCAAGGTATCTGAGGAATATGAATGGGGCATCAGTAGACACCAGCCCATGGGAGGGAGGCTACCTGAACCGTATGTTCTCTCTCTCACATACAGACAGTAGCTGAGCCTAGGGAGCTATTGCTTTACTAGTCCTGTAAACTGACCTGGCAGTACGGACAGTGGGTGGCAGATGGAGCTTTGCTGATCAAAGTGACTCTCCTTCTTGTGTGAGTATCCCAACAAGCTCTCAGACATATTCCTTAGGTGATAAGGTTGGGCATACAATTTCACAAATGTGCCTTTTTAGTATGAGGCCTTGATCTCTGGTACACTGGATGTTTTGTCCCTAGCAGGTCCAGCAAACCATAAGGCTGGTCTTACGTAGCGTTTTGAAACTTGGTGTTAGATGCAATGTAACAATTGAAATTAGTTTTCAGAGAGCTGCTCACTATCCTTTCTCTTAACAGGTGTGGGGGTGTATGCTGTTGTAAAGGCACCTGGAGGAGTCTGGAGCAATGCCACCACCTTCGGACATTGTGAAAGTAGCTGTTGAGTGGCCAGGTGCCAATGCCCAGCTGCTGGAAATAGATCAGGTGAGACCTGGTAACCACATGGGGGAGGAAGTGCACCACAACCTTGATACTGGAATGTGGGAAGCATAGAAATGGGCAGTATTCCTTTCTGGTTGAGACAACATGGCTACTGAGGACTCTCTCTTTCTGTTCTAGAAAAGGCCTCTTGCATCCATCATCAAGGAGGTCTGTGATGGGTGAGTAGTTCTCTGGGAACCCTTGTGAAGAAAGTCTGTCACCCTGACAAATCTTGTTGGGGTACTGTGGAAAGTCTCTGCTGCTTGTCAATGTGCTGCTAGCACAATCC
Source organism: Balaeniceps rex (assembly GCA_013401315.1). Taxonomy (NCBI): domain Eukaryota; kingdom Metazoa; phylum Chordata; class Aves; order Pelecaniformes; family Balaenicipitidae; genus Balaeniceps; species Balaeniceps rex. The sequence goes on from VYZW01036102.1 coordinate 62,325, forward strand.
ATGCTGCCTGCTGCCAGTTTTTGCCATGGAATGGGCCAGGCTTTAAATAGGGAAGAAAAGGATCTCCTGGAAAACGGGGGCTTTGCATCTTTATTCCAATTCTGAGTGTGTGTATATGTGTGGGCCTAGAGTCAGTGTCTCTGAGGATTGGCCCATCCTGCTGTTCCTGAAGTGCAGGCCTCTTCAAACATTCCATAGAGCTTGACTTAGAGTAGGCTCCCCACCTCAAGGGGAAGGTGTTTTCTCTCCTCTTTGGGAGACCTAATTTCCCATGCTAAAGCTTTGCTTGAAAGTTCTTCTCCACCCTCCTGGACTCAAGCTCCTGTTCCTAACTGAGAGCCAGAAGAAAGAAGAGGAAGAAGCTTATGTATCTTTCTTCTTACTCTGCCAGGTGGTCGTTGCCAAACCCTGAGTACTACACCTTGCGGTATGCTGATGGTCCTCAGCTGTACATCACAGAGCAGGTCAGTGTGAGAGGTAGCAATTTGCTTATGTCCTGGGCAAGAGTGCAGAATGCCTTGGACTAGTGTCATGGAACAATACTGTCACTAATCCTTGAGGGGCAGTATCTCTGCTATCAAAAATAGTCAGACTTGAATGGTGTTGTTCAACTGAGGAGCCTTGCACTTCTCCCTTTGCATGCCCATAGGTGCAAGGACCCAGTGACTCAATTCAATACCCTTAGTAGGGTTGTGTGGTATAGGAACCCCTTTACTTGTCCATACAAATGTGCACTGTAGATCCAGTTGCGTTCTTTTCCCTCCACTTTTCTGCAGTTTAAAGTTTATGTTTTCTTGCAGACTCGCTGTGATATCAAGAATGGAACTATCCTACAGCTGGCAGTCTCCCCGGTAAATGCTTCCTCACATCCCTTTTTCTCAGTAGCTATCCTCGTATAACAGGCTGTTTCTTGCCTCTCAGCTTTTCTTTCTCCTTCTCCCTAAGTTGTAGGGGGCTTACTTTTGTTGAGGGCCTTTCTGCACATTGAGGTGCACACTCTTGTTTTCCTTCCTCATTGTGGTGTGTATCTTTCCTTTGGATGCTCTGCCCTTTTATAGGACTTCCTGTAAATAAATCCAGTCTGCATTTTTATTGCATCTCCTAGATTAGCATGTTGTAAAGCACCTGACAGGCATATTCTCAATACAAGTGCCATTAGTATTATCAGTCAGAAAGCAACACTACCGGTGACTTAATGCAGAAATTAAAATAAGAGACAAATTTGATGCAGAGGGGGTTGTTCCTAGTGAATTCTTGCTATTGTGACCTCAACAGTTGTCTTTTGCAGACCTGCTACAGCTTCCTTTTTATTGACATTCTTAAACCTTTTTTGTGCAAGTGTCATGGCATATAGCTGAGAGTGAGTAGAACAGGAAGAAGTTATTTGGGCAAGAGGTGGTTGAGAGGATATCATTGATCTATGTCTGAGAAATCTTACAGAATGTCGTGTGGATACGCAAAATGAGCTTGTGCGTCTCTTTGAATGTATGAGAGATTTTTTTTAACATCGTAATGGTCTCGCTCCATATTTCTATATCCACCTCCACTCACCTCACCAAGAAGAAAAACAAGCATTTACTTTAACATGTAAAATAGCATTTTACTCGCCTCCTGCTTGGCTGTAACTGTTGCTGAGTGCAGCCTTTTTTTAGTCTATCTTAGACTTGCTGACTGCTGCTACTTATTCTGTCATTGCTGGCGTCTCTCTAACCTTGCTGTGCTCTCTCTGCCTGTCCATGGACTTCTGACAGAATGCTGATGCTGGCAGAACTCAGTCTGCAGGTGGCTAGTCTGAAACTGGCATCATCCCTCTTTCCTCCCAGTCTAGGGCAGCTCGCCAGCTGATGGAGAGGATCCAGTCACACAGTATGGAAGCCCGACTGGATGCCATGAAGGAACTGGCTAAACTTTCAGCAGATGTGACCTTTGCCACAGAGTTCATCAACATGGAAGGGGTTACAGTGCTGACACGGCTTGTGGAGAGCGGGACCAAGCTTCTGTCCCAGTAAGTTTCCTGTGTTCCAGGGCTCTGGAACAGGGCCTCAAATAAGGGGCTAATTTTACTTGCTGAAGTGGCATTAAGCAACTAACCTCATAGCAAATGCCAATCTATTAATTGAGACAAAGTCTTTCTAGTTGTTTGCTAAACCTCATTAGGCAAAAGAAGAGACATTTATGATGTGTGAAACTTGCATTGAAAGGTCACTTTGATAATTTAAATTACTTTTATTACTTTCTTGTGGTCAGAATTTCCTCGAGCAGTTATTCATCTGTGGTCTAAGGGAGAAGGTATCCTGTGAAAAACCCACATGCAATTGCACACAAGAACATTCCTCTAGAACTGGCAGCATGTACATGCCAGTCAGCAGCAAGCATGTTGCTAGCTCTTGTATACACGGTCAGTACTTTTTGACCAGCGTCATAAGAAGAGTTGCTATGAAGGCCAAAGATCTGTTTATCTTAGGGAATGGAAAGGGCTAAAGAAAGTATAGCAGAGAAAGTATCAGCCTTCAGTCTCCAACAGTTTTCAACTTTTGGGTTTCCTGAGCAGAAATTGTATCTCTTTGTTTTAAGAATCTTTGGGTGTTTCTTCTGTAGATTTTTCTTCTTCATTTTTTGATAAATTTATCCTTTTGACATCTACAGCACTGTGTGGAAATGAAGTTCCACAGTTACTTGTTGGATTTGTTCAGAGACCTTCAGTATTGTGGTGGGTTAACTTCAGCTGGCTGCCAGCTGCCTATCAAGCCACTCTCTCACTCCCCCTCCTCAACAGGGCAGTGGAAGAAAACAAGATGAAAAGGCTCATGGGTTGGGCAAAACAGACTTGACTTGGGGGAAAATTAATTTTTTTTTTTTGCCAATTAAAAATAGAGTAGGATGGTGAGGAACAAAGACAAAAGTAAAACCACCTTCTCTCCACCCCCTTCTTTCCGGGCTCAACTTTACTCCTTCACTCCCCACTCTTCTACCTCCTCCCCTCATCGAGCTGCGCAGGGGGATGGAGAATGGGGAATGCGGGTTGTGGTCAGTCCATAACACTTGGTCTCTGCTGCTCCTTCCTCATCACACTTTTCCCCTGCTCCAGTGTGGGGTACCTCCCATGGGATACAGTCCTTCACAAACCGCTTCAGTGTGGGTCCCCCACAAGACACAGTCCGTCAGGAACCGACTGCTCCAGCATGGGTCCCCTGTGGGCCACAGTTCCTGCCAGGAAACCTTCTCCTGCATGGATTCCTCTCGACAGGCTGCAGCTCCTGCCAGGAGCCTGGTCCAGCATGGGCCCCCCGTGGGCTGCAGCTTCCTTCAGGGCATCTCCACCTGCTGCAGCATGGGGTCCTCCACGGGCTGCGGTGTGAATATCTGCTCCACCATGGTGGTCCACAGGCAGCAGGGGATAACCTGCTTTGCTGTGGTCTCTCCACAAGCTGCAGGGGAATATCTGCTCCAGCACCTGGAGCACCTCCTCCCCCTCCTCCTTCACTGACCTCGATGTCTGCAGGGTTGTTTCTCTCACATGTTTTTTTTCCACTCCTCTCTCACAGCTGCTGTGCGGCATTTTTCACCCTGTCTTAAATATGCTTACACAGAAGTACCACCAGCTTGGCTGATGGGCTCAGCTTTGGCCAGTCGTGGGTTCATCACAGAGCTGTCTGGGACCAGCTGTGTCTGGCATGGGGCAGCCCCAGCCTCTCCTCACAGAGGCTGCCCTGCAGCCCCCTGCTACCAAAACCTTGCCGCATAAACCCGATACACATGTAGATGCGAAACATAACTTCCCTCTATAAAAGCCATAGCAATTCTCCCCTGTTAAATATTTCTTTTTCTTCTAGTGGTATTATTCTTTTATTATAGATTCTGCCTATCTTTCTGGTTACAAATACCTAAATGCCTGATACATCCTTCAGATTCCTGCCTGAGTCCTCTCTAAAAATTGGCATTATATTTGCCACTTTTTGCAGAGCACAATAAGTAGTTTGGCAATGTTTCGTTTTACCATGGTTCCTTTGGAATTCTTCAGTGAATACCATCTGGTCCTGGAGATCTGTTTTTCATATTAATGGCTTGTTCCAGAATGTCTTCCAGTGATGATCAAGTGACAGATTTGAAGACTTTTCTTCTCTCTTAAAGAACAATCAAAAAACCTGAAAAAAACCAAACTCTGATCTGGAAGTTTCCCCAAGCACATTCACAGCGAACTCTGATGCAAATAATTCACTTGGCTTTTCCACTGTAGTTGTTCTGTTTCACTGAAAGCACTTTTAATGTCTTGATAACTTACTGTTGTAACATTTATAGGTCTTCTATTTTCTTATATATTAGCAACTAATATGTTTTCAGCATGTTTTGCAATCTTTCCCTCAGTCTTTTTTACCTTTCTGTCTTGTGGTTATGTATTAAATTTTCCACAGTTCATGCTGTGCTTTTGTTTTGTTTCAAGCCAGGTCCCAATATTTACAGAATGACAAATAATTTTTCTTTGTTTTTCTCTGATGTTAAAACATGTTTGTTTGGGTTTTGTATGTGTGTGGAGGGGTTATAATTTCCAAAGATTTTTGCATGTTTTGTGATATAAATTTACTCTGCAGCTCAGATCTGACAACAGTTGAAAAACCTAGTGTTTGCAGATGGTTTAAATTTTGAGTTGATCAGCTTAAAAAACTTTCCCCTTTTCAAGTTGGTCTTTTTTTAACTGACAGTCATTGTGCTGAATATTCTGGGTTTTGCTGGGTTTTGGTTGGGTTTGTTTTTTTTCCCCCTCCCATAGAAGTGTTGAATTTGAGTAGTGATTTTGCGCTGCTCAGGAATAAATACTGCATTGCTGCTTCTCCTGTTATTCCTTTGCCTAGCCAGGTACTGATCCAAGTGGTTGTGAGTCTCTGGTGGCAGGATTAGGGACTTACTGTTGCTAGTTTTAATTTGTGCTTGTAATCAGGAAAAAATAAAATATGATGCCACAAAACGATAAAATTATCTTCACAAATGCAAATACTTTATTGCTCTCCCAGCTGCCAAACTGTAGCCAGTTTTATTAGGAGAAGGTGGTGACATTTTTCTTTTATCAAGCTTATTCTGCTTGGACAGGCTTTTTCCTTGCTACCAGATCTCTTGTAACTGCATTCTTCATTTTCTCAGTTACAGTGAGATGTTGGCTTTCACCCTGACTGCCTTCTTGGAGCTCATGGACCATGGTATTGTCTCTTGGGACATGGTCTCAATAACCTTCATCAAACAGGTGAGTTTGGGTAAAGGGGGTGAGTGGATGCTATTTCTTTTTATGCTTTAGTGCAGCTTCCAGGAAGAGCAAGATGACTCTGAGAAGCTGAGTACTCATTGAGAAGCACAGTGCACCCAGCTTTCTGATCCCTGTCTCCCTTAGCTTGTCTCACTCATCACAAGGTTTCCTGGATGGGCATCTGGTGACCTGCTCGTTCATCTGTTTTTAGATTGCAGGGTATGTGAGTCAGCCTATGGTAGATGTCTCCATCCTCCAACGATCCCTAGCCATTCTAGAAAGCATGGTGCTAAACAGTCAGACTCTGTACCAGAAGATAGCAGAAGAGATCACCGTGGGGCAGCTCATTTCGCATCTGCAAGTGTGAGTGTCCACCCAACAGTGGTGTGATTTAAATCGATTTTATGAATATCTGTTAATTCGACAATACATCCTTTTACGTTTAAAACACTTAAAGATGCTATTTTTAAAATATTACTGATATGACTTCTTACTTGAACTTCAGGATTTCTAACAGATTTTTTTTAAAAAAGTAAGATCCTGGAAAAATATGTTCTGTGTTCTGGAAGCACTTAAGCACATGAATATATGTCTTGAACAAAGATATTTTGCTTTAACAACTGCACGAGTGTGTTCAGTATTAGGACCAAACCTGCATTTTACTAAAACAACTTCCCAAAGCTTCTGTCATTCAGTCATCTGTCACCTTCACCCCTCTTTAAATTGTCTCCACTAGAATCTAAGAGCTCATAATCTTCTGGGTTTTGTCCTGCATATTAAGGAAGAAAACAATGGCTTTTCTTGCTTTTTTCCCCCTTCCCCTTCCTCTCTTTCCAGGCAAACTGACAAATTAATATCTGGTTTTTAAGGCTGTTTTTCTAGGCCAGTTCTGCTCTTCCATAAAAAAAGAAGCATGCATTTGTTAGAGCTTTAAGTAGGGGTTCCCCCCCCCCCGGCAAGACTTTTCATTCTGAAAATGTAGAAAAGCACCATTTGTGAATATGAATAATATTCCTTAATCAATGAACAGTATTTTAACAAAATTATAGTGCAAACAATGTATTGTATCAATGTCACTGTGTGCTTAGAGTGTTTATACATTTGAACTGGTTAACGGAAAAGCTAAACAATTTCTCATGAACACTGCAGCAACTTTGTTCTGCAAAGAGTATATGTTCTTTCAGCTTTATAATTTCTATCTTAGTAAAACATAGGTTTGGTCCTAACACTGAACACACTTGTGCAGTTGTTTAAGCAAAATATCTTTGTTCAAGACTTAAATGCTTAAGTGCTTCCAGAACACAGAAGGTTGCTGAAGAAAGTATCTATGCAGGGAATATTGTAGAAAGGGAGGCTGGAGAGTGAGTCAGAATTTGCTGGTGTTTGTTTGGCAAGACTCACGAGGGAACAATCTTTAACAGAGAATAGGTTCTGGCAGAACAGGTCCATGGAAACAAGTCTGAAAGAGACAAGTTAGAAGAGGAGAAATTAATTTAAAAATTGTTTTGCTGTGTCAAAAAGCAAGCAGTGTAGTGAAAAGAGCAGCAAACCTCAAAAAGGAGGGTAGAAGAGGTGAAGGGACAGACTTCAGAGACCTGCAAAGCTTAGAGGCCCAAGGAAAACCTCGGATGATGCATAAACATTTGCATGTTTGAAGTGGGGCAGATTGACCAAAATGAAGAAGATTTGGAAGGGAGCAATAGAAGAGAGAACATGGTTGTTATCCACAGATATGCAAGGGATAAATGCCAAGGCAGGGAAAATAGCTATTTAAGCTAAAAGGTGTTTTAGCTTTAGATGTTTTATGAAAGTTTAATTTTATATATATGTATATAATTTTTTTAAAGTACACACACACACACAAATTCATTTAGGTGATGCACTGGACTTCTGTTAATCAGAAGAGCTTGGAGTTCTGCAGAAGTCTCCCAAGAGTAATAGCATAGCAAGAAACAAAACTGGATTTGATAGAGCATCAAGATGGGGGTGGAAAAGAGTGTGATTGGCATTTGGAAGCTTATTCAAAACATCACAAGTGAAAGCACACACTTTGCGTGATCTAGGAAGGGACTAAGCACCCTTTACCTGAAGAAGCTCCTCAGTGAAAATAAGAAAAAGATGTGTGGGTTGGGCCAAACTATTGAGGTTGGAAGGCAATGCCATAAAGAGAGGCATGTTTTCCCCTTAGTTCCATTTGTGTTTGGTTGCTTCCATTGACATAGGGCAGAAAAATTACTTGCCTCCATATAAGTTTCTAGCTGTATCCTTATAACAGACTGCAGTATAACTAGGCTTTACAGAGGGAGTTTCAGCATTGGAAACAAACTGTGGTGGTGCTGAACTCTGAGCTCTGCTGGGCTGCAATCTGCACTATCATCTGAATAATGAAGCTATCAGTCAGCAATTTCTGTCAGCTTTTTGCACGCCTTACGAAGAGTTGGATGGCATGAACGTAGGTTACCTGAATCCTGCTTGTCCACTGAAATGCAAGACAGCTGTAGTAAATGTACTTACAGTGCAGGCAAAGCAGGAAGCTGTAACATTCTATACTGTCTGTTCTCTTATGATCCTCCCATTTTTGTTTCTGCAGCTCAAACCAAGAGATTCAGACATATGCCATTGCCCTGATCAATGCCCTCTTCCTGAAGGCACCTGAGGACAAGAGACAGGTTTGTTCCTGCTTTTTGACTTTAAACCTGAATAACGGTTACTGGCTGGCTGTTTACTTTACACCTCAGAAAACATATTGTCTGGGCAAGGCAGACCTTGGTCCTTGCCAAGAACTTATGTAGCTGTTTCAGTATGGCAACACAGGAGGAAAAGTACCATCCCATTAATAGCGTGTTCTGGAGCAGCACATCTATGTTTAGGAGGTGATCAGAAAGGAATCTGAAAGGCCTTGGGAGACAGAAAGTAATCCTCTATACAGCCTGGAAATTTTTTTTGAAGAAAATTAATTCTATGTGAGAGAGGTAGGCTGGGTAGAGTCCTTGGGGTTGTATGTTCTTACTAAACAAACACCCCACCTCCCCCTCCCCCAAAAAAGGGACCTTTCTTAAGTCATAGGGGGATATTCCCGCTGGCAGATGTGAGAAATGAAACACCTGTCCTGCTCTGAGGAAAACCCCAAGATCTCAGCTACCTGCAAGATGTGCATATGTCTGTATTGTGTAGCTTTGCTGTGTTAAGCCTTTCTTCTCTAGTGCCCCGTTTGTGCCTTATTTCTGGACTCCAAGCTAAATCCTGTCTGCTTCTCTTTGTGCCTTTTTTTGCTTTCTGCCAGCAGGACAAGCTGCTTAACCCACTAGACCTGCCCATCACTGTAAGTAACTCAAGCCTGGGGGCTGGTCATACGGAACTGTAGACATGTTAGCTTTTCTGCAGTTATGCCTCCTTGTATCTCAGAAATGATGCATACAGGGCTTCAGATAGCGGATGAGCCTAGGGAGAAGGGCGGGAGGACTCCTGGGGATGTACTCAGATTGTGAAGGGGAGAAGAATCAGTAGCAGGAGAAATCTTGAATGACTTATTGTGCACACGACAATAAAGATGATCGTAAAAGGAAACTGATACTACAAGACTGACCAGGTGAACCAATTGTAAAACTGGAACCAGTTCTTTAGCAGTCTGGGTCTCCTTAAAGCCTGAGGTTATACCCCAAATCTCACTTCCGTTAATGACAGTTTCATATTCAGCTTCATCCTTCTAAAGGTAGAGCTGTTTGTCTGTGAAGAGCATCACAAAACTTAGTGCTGACTGAGGGCTAGAGCATACATTCTGCCTAATCTGTGACTTCTGCCTTTGGGAATTGTACTATA
>VYZW01036102.1:82126-126560 GCA_013401315.1 Balaeniceps rex
CGGAAGCCCTGCTGCCGCGGGGCGGGGGGACGGGGCCGGCCGCGGCGATGGGGGGGCGCTGGCGGGGCAGAGGAACGAGAGCGGGGCGCTGAGCGGTTGTTCGAGGGTGCCCACGCTGCTTTGGCCGTCGTGGCGGCTTCTCGGGCCTCTTCCAGAGCTGCGTTTGAGTCCGGCTCTCGGGTCGGGGTCCTGGGGTGGTCTTCAGGGCCGGGCATGCCGCAGCACCCGGAGCAAGCGGGACGTCTGCCTCCTCCCTTGGGGTAGGTGTGAAGCTGGGGGAGCGGCAGGCGTCGCTCCCGTGCGTGCCCAGCACTGCAGCAGCGTCCCGTGCGTTTCCTTACCAGGCGCAGGGTAGGTGTAGGTGTTACTTAAAGCTTTAGCTTTAGACGTGCTGTCTTTGTTGGTCGTAACAAAAACCAGTTAGAACATGGAGAGGCCATGCTGAACGTATTTTTCTGAAGGAGCCACTGGCACATGAGAACATAAAATGAGAATCTTGTACAGTACCTCCATAAGTTGTCTGCAAGTTATTTTTTCTCTTTAACATTGGTGTCAAGCCACGCGTTCATGTTATTTTAGGAGCTTTCTCTGGTTGGAGCTTGTCTTTATGATACAGAAGTTCATCATACATAACACAAAACTGCTGTAGCTGAGACCGAGGAGTGAAGCTCCTACTCAGAGCACAGAACTCTAGCTACTTCAGCAATTCTTTGGCTCTATATTATGTTGTTTCAGTTGTTGTTATACTGTCTCCCACAGAACAGCATCTGGTCTAAGATCTCTGGCAAGGTTTGCAATACCTTATGTAACGTGCCCCATGGTTTCTTGAAAAATGCTTTCTCCACATCTGTAGCAATACTACCTTTCAGCGTAGTATGCGACTGGATCAGTAAAACTGTTTCCTGTGGTAGGAAGCTTATATACAAGGGAGAATAGACTGTAACAAGAGCTGCACCGGGATTAAGGGTGCATGCCGAAGATTGTTGCCAGACTTGCTTCTTCAGGCTTCTTGTAGTGGCTCTCATGCTTACCAGTTATCAGGCTCTGATACATTCAAAAAAGGCTTTGTGCAAATCTGTGACGGCTTTCAGTCACAGGGAGGGCAAGGGTTATTTCTGCACTTTTGCATAGCGTATGTTCAGTGAGCGCGGTGCTGAACCCAACTTAAATCATGGGGAACAGGACAGAAACATAAAGAGCTGAGGGTATCTGAGCTATATTGGTACTGAAGAGTTAAACTGAGGAAAAAATTAGGGTTTTTTCTGGGTCTGCTCTGCTCTCTATGTTCGTGGTCAAGTAGCAGGGGTTTTTTTTGTTTTGGTTTGGTTTTTTTTATGTAGTAGAAGACAGTTAACTTCAGGATTTTTTTCTTTGATTCTTTAGCTCTGTCAACTTCCTTGGATATTGGGCTGAGTAACTGGAGCTTCCTATACGTCACTGTCTCCCTGTGAGTACAAACACCATCTTCCCTGGGAGCCCTCTGGTGGGATTTAGAACGTGCTTTGTCAGGGTCAGTTTCTTAAATGGGTGTATGGCTTGGTGGGGTTGGCATGCAGGGTCTCTGATAGCTTGCTGGTAGCAACGTAGAAGTGGGTGATCTGGTTTCCTAATAGTATTTTGCTGGGAAGGACTACACTGGAGGAGACTGACAGTGTATTTCGGTCCTTACAGATACACGATGACCAAATCCTCTGCCATTCTCTTCATCCTGCTTTTTTCACTGCTCTTCAAGCTGGAGGAAGTGGTAAGGGTCCCATGCAATGCTTTAGGAGGGAGAAGGTCAGGCCCGGGGAAATAGGCAGTACATATACAAGAAACATATAAGTAGAGGAAGAACATAATTATGTGGATGAATCTGAAGGAGAGGAGGTGTCTGTCTCTGTTCAGCTCCAGGATTCTGCAGTGGCTTTGTGTTTGCTCTCATCCAGAGGGTGGCATTGCTGCTGGTGGTTCTGCTCATCGCTGGGGGGCTCTTCATGTTCACCTACAAGTCCACACAGTTCAACGCACAGGGGTTCATGCTGGTGCTGTGTGCCTCTTTCCTTGGGGGTATTCGCTGGACTCTCACGCAGATACTTATGCAGAAGGCTGAACTGGGTATGTAGGGTGTTAGGAAGGGGGTGGTGGTGTTGGTAACGGGGAGGGGAATACGGAGGTGGTAGCCCTTGCTGCAGAAACAAAGCATCTTGTGTAAGGGACAGTGTTTGAAACCTGGGACAGGGGTTATCTGTTGACGGGTAATGAAGGTGGCTTGGCCTCTGCAGCAACACAGGCGTGAGCGTTACAAATAAGGTGTATGTCTAGGAACGGTACTAATAAAGGCTCTAGGAGCTATGTCATTCCCTGGCTTGTTGCTACCTGGTCTGTTATTGATTCTCTTCTTTCAGGGCTCCAGAACCCCATTGATATCATGTTTCACCTGCAGCCGCTCATGTTCCTGGGGCTCTTCCCACTCTTTGTGGTGTTTGAGGGTGCGTGAGTTAATTAGAGAAAGCATGGATAGCTTTATAGAGTGGTTGGGGAGATTGCTTAGCAGTTCTTTGTTTGAGATGATTTGTTTAGATAAGTGAACAGCTACGAACTTTATAAAGTAGTTAGAGACCTGGAATTACAGGACCCAGATATACCTTTTGCTGGCAGAACATTAAAGAGTGTGTAGGAATAGTAGCCTACCACACTTGTGGAAGTAAGGGCTGTGAAGAACTGGCTCTACATCCTCCTGATATTGGAATGTGAGCAGCCCACCCCCATCTTGTTGTGAGTGGGAGTTGGGAAAGGTACTCTGCTACTCACTGTCTTGTTCCTAGGCCTGCCTTTGTCCATATCAGAGAAGCTCTTCCGTTTCCATGAAGCAGGAATGCTGTTCTCTCTGGTAGGGAAGCTGTTCTTGGGTGGAATTCTTGCCTTTGGTCTAGGCTTTTCTGAGTTCCTCTTGGTTTCCAGAACATCTAGCCTCACCCTTTCCATTGCTGGCATTTTTAAGGTAAGGCATGGTTCCTGTGTTAATACTAGAAGGCAAGTACTGAGTCATCCCTAATGGGCCTCATGTGGTGGGAACTTCCTTAGAGTCTTAGAAATCATCTCCTGTTATTTTCATTCTCCTTGCACAGGAGCTTGATGCTTTGCCTTGCAGTCTCTGCAGTGAAGTCCCTTGGTCCCTGACAGCAAGGGGCAGAGACCAGTGGCTGTTCTATAAAAAATACCATTAAGGTCCAAAGTTTGGTGGGATTTGGGATAGGCTAAAACACGTGGGCCTCATGAGCAACGGATGGTGCGGGAGGGAGGAGGGGTGAGAAGGACACGCTCTTGCATCAGACCTGGATATGAACAAACCACTGGTTTGAGCTATCTCTTTAACCTAGTTTGGCACATTCTCCCCTCCTTTGAGGAATCCAGCACACATACTTTTGAGCTGAATGGTGACACGTGAAATTTGTCTGATCTGGGAGTCACAGGATTCCCATGTAGCCAAGTTGTGCAGTCAGAGGACTTAAAATCCCACATCCCAGTTTGACAGGTTGTTCTGTTTCTAGAAGCTGTTTTTAGAACTCTGCACATGGAAGAGTGTGCTGATGGAAATTAGCAGCCTGCCATCTTGATCTAGGCTTGAGCTGTAAAACGTCTCATGCATATCTCCTCAGGTCCTGCCCTGCCACTTGTCATGTTTTTTGTTTCCACAGGAAATCTGCATTTTATTCCTCGCCACACGTTTGCTGGGAGACCGCCTCAGTCTCTTGAACTGGCTGGGCTTTGCTGTCTGTCTGTCAGGAATCTCCCTACATGTCATTCTCAAAGCCATGAATTCTGAAGGTGATTCTGTTTTAAATCCCTTTCTGTTCCTCTCTAGGCATTCTCATAGCATCACTAGGAGCTGTGTCTAGTTCCAGCTCCTTGTCAACACCAGGTTTGATGGGTATTCTAGCAAGTTTGTCACTAAATGGGCTGTCTGCATGCAGGTGAAAAAGCACTGAAGCCACACAAAGAGGCCAGCTCCGACCCTGACCTGGAGCTGCTGCTGCGCCACACTGAACATGGTGAGGATGAGGAAGAGGATGTTGAAACCCCAGAACAACACTGACTGAACATGAAGCACAAAGCCCCCTGCTCTGTTCTTACCAAACCTGCCTGACAGCTGTCTAGGAGGAAGGTCCAAGAGTTTCTCTTTGTGACCACGCAGAGGAGAGCCAGGGCCTGGTGAGAGAGTCGTGCTGTTCTACTACAGTGTGGATCTGTAGATGCTGCACAAGAAACAGGCAATATCCCCTTCACAGAGAGCGAACTTGGAAGACAAGCCCTGGTTCAGCGAAAGTAGAACGGCGTGGTGAGACTGGGAAATGCTATAAAAAGCTTATTAGGGAATCCTGAAGGCTGTATATTCAGAGTGTAGACCATGAGCTGTAGAATGAGCATGGATGTGTCTGGACTGCAGGCTGAGTGGTTCAGGGATGATTTTAGTGTTGTTTAGGCTTTGGCTTCAAAAGAGAAGATGGATATACCTTCCTATACTTTCTTTATGGTTCTGCTAAGTAGGAACTCCCATCTCGGTGGGAGCAGATGACTATATATATAAATCCATAGACTTGTCCCATTGAGAAGGAGCCTTTGTGCCTGGTGACCTCCATGTTCTGTGTGCATAGTGAGGAGAGAATTAAATGCTGGTACTTGGGACCAATTGAACATAGCCAAATGATGTTGGTTGGAGGAACGACAGGGATGCATGAGTACTTCTGGCCCTACAGGCCAAGGGGAGAGAGCAGTATCACAGGAGATCTAGCACGAGCAATAAGCTTGTCAGAAAGTATGTGGGTATTTGAGGGGGGGATTTTTTGGTTTTTAAATAAACTGTTTTTCTGATTCCCTTTTGTCTGCACATTATGCACCTATGCCTCATTAAGCAGAGGTCATTTGGCTTCTGAACTCCTTTCCTTTTAGACCCACACAGACCTTGCTACTGCATGCTCAATTATTTTGAGGCCTGGCACACAAAATCCTTGCCCATGAACAGGATTCTTGATCTCTAGGATTAGGGGGATCTTCCTGCAACATGTGATATTTGTGCCAGCCAAGAGAGCATACTGACTTGTCTGCCTTTATGTGTGAAGAAGACACCATATCCTAAGAAGACTTTTAGTGGCTTGTTGTAGGAATCTTATCTCTTTGCCCCATTGGATTGGATCAGTTAGTGCTGCAGCCTTGTCCAGGAAAGGGGAATGGTGCAGGATTTAAGATGTGTCTTTTTCCTTTCTGCTAAGCCACAAGTGGTGGTGGGCAGGTGGCTGTTCTTTTGCATGGCAGAATTTTCACCTCTTTGAAAGCTTTGTTTGATGCTAGCTTTTGGAGTTTTTGGAGTTTTTGGAGTTGAAATAACTTGAGAGAGCTTTCCAAAGGGATAACAGTGCGATGTTTCTCCTGAGAGGAGCTGGGTATTAAAGTGAACTTCTCATATTCTGTTTGAGAACCTGAACCATTTTGAGTAGACTGGCCCTCCGTTGATCTTGCTTCATAGTTTTCAGATATGAAGTCTTTCTTGATGACTTTAATCAAGAGCATGTCCTGCAAAAAACTGAATTATAGAATCATAGAATGCCAGGTTGGAAGAGACCTCAAGGATCATCTGGTCCAATCTTTCTTGGCAAAAGCACAGTCTAGACAAGATGGCCCAGCACCCTGTCCAGCTGAATCTTAAAAGTGTCCAATGTTGGGGAATCTACCACTTCCCTGGGGAGATTATTCCAACTGGTTCTGAAGAAGAAAACTTTTGTTAATAATGATCGTCTTTAATGACGTTCTGATAGACACTGGTAGCTTGCTTCAGAGCAGACAGCAGGTGGTGCAACTACCTCACATAAAGCTACTGAACCAGCAGTTCCAGGCCAGGCTGGCACAGCAAGGGATCAACATCAAGTAGGATGCCTGGAGCTGGGAATGGCTTGGTTTGTCCCTAGCTGGATTTTCCAATAGCTGGGACTTGTGATGCTTCCAGCAGGATTCACCCTGTTTACCCTACTGATAGGTGTAAGCCCCAAGCACTAAATACTCTGTACTTCATGTGGTGCAGTGATGCTTTCTGCGTGTGATCTGTGTTTAGCAATACCGCAGCTGCTCTTTGCATTTCACTTTCCACTCACCTAGAACTGAACCTTAGGCATCCTTCTACTGTGTAACACTCAGACTGGGATTTCAGGTCTCTGTAAATCCAAGGTAAAGGCGACTTTGTTCACAGGCCAGGATTTGCACCACATAGAGTGCTTGAAGATTAAATTTGATTGTGCCAATGCAAGCGCTTGTGAACTGTAGAACCCTGGAGTCTGTTGCTTCCAGTCTCGTTTCCTCTTTAAGATAGAGGGGATGCCCTAGAACCTAGTGTCCACACTTAGTAGTTCTGATCTAGACACAACTTTTTGGTGACAAATATGACGCGGTCATTCACTCCAGAACAGCTTTTGGATCAAGCAGTTAGTTCTGCACCCTTCCCTGGAAAGTTGCCAGCTGCTTGCTTCCAGTGGGGCTAGGTGGATGTCTGTTTCCCTGTTCAGTAAAATTTTGTTCTTTTCAGTGATAAAGATAAGAGAAACACAGAAGTAACGCGTCTACTGCTTCACAATTTTGCCACAGCATATGGTACAAGTAGTCAGTCCAGTTTGCTTGTGAGACTGACTGGGCATCATTTACCTGTCTTGGAAAGAATCCTATTCTAGTTCCTTCTAGTATCTAGATAGGAATGGCAGAGGATCTCTGTCCTATTCCTGCCCATTAATTTAAAAAACCTTTATGCAGAGCTTGGTGATAATACTTAATTTCTCCTTGAGATTCAGTGGAGGAAGAAGTTTTCCCCCAGGCTCATAAATCCAGGTAGGGATCTTGTGGTGCAAGGAGGTTCCTGGGAGGGCATATTGTGCCGGTGCTTCTGTGACCAGCACACAGCAAGGAGGCCCTAATCCAGTTCATGCTGAAGTATTTCTGCTTTTCTGGGACTGCAGTGCTAGGATGGAAAGGTTTTTCACTCAGTGGCAGGTTGGGACTTGCTGAAGATGGTCCCGCAAGGATTCCCGCCTGGGATTCTAATCCGCAAGGTCCTCTGCTTCTGGGAAAGCATTGCTGTTTTGCATTCTTAGTATGACTCTTCCCTGTGTAGTTCTCTCTGCAGGAACCTCACAAGGGTAGAGTTGACTGTGCTTGTGTGCAGAACAGGCAGGATCCATATTTTTGGCACTCCTCTCTCCCTTCATCCCTCCAACACTTGACTTTCTATGTCCCAGCTTCTTTTAGGAGTAGTGCAGGAATGAAGTTGCTTCTTAGCTCCCAGTAAGCACCCGGTAGCTCCTGTGGGGACCTGTTCTTTAAAATGTCTTGTCTGGCAGGACTGCTGGCAGCAGCAGTGCTGTCACCAGTCTGAAGGCTTTACCTGGGACTCTGCCTTTATCCCCAAAATTCAATCAGAAGATCAGGACTAGAGCAGACCCAGTGTCAGACAAATCAAATGTTAATTAGACTGTGTGTAAATGTGGTTCTTTCTGACCAAGCACCTACTGTGTCCTGGACCCAAGAAGTGACATGGCTGAACAGCTAGCTGTGTCCCCAATATCCCTCTTACTCCTGCTGCAATATGTGTAAAATGAAGGTGCTACACCACCCCAGCAGATACCAATAGTCGTGTTTAATACTTCTGCTCAGCATGGTAGATGCTTCTGCACAGGCCTATGGAGCAGAGGTGACAGGACTTGGGAATCCCAGGAGAGAGAATTGCTCTAAGGGTTTCTGAAAACTGCAGTGATACTTCCTGTCCTCTCAATTCCACCTTTTACTTCATGTTTTCATTCTACCCTGTGGGTGGAGCTTAAGAGTTTGCAGGGGGTTGCCTTTGCACTTAGAGTCGGGATTTTAATTTATGATGTGCTTTAAAATAATCAAAATGTAAAAACATTTTGTTTGGGTTTTTTTTTAATTATTCCTGAGGATTGGTTTCTGTATTCTTTTTCATAAAAAGAGAGAGAACATACACTGACAATCTGATTTCCCTATTCTAGATGATTTAAGGAAAAAAATAGCAACTAGATCTCTGTATTTATGGATGTTTTAGCTTTTCTGGGGTATGTTTGTAAATTAATGGTGTTGGGTACCAGGTTAATTGCTAGATGTAGGTGATGAGTTCAATAGCAGATGTTCAGGAAGAAGAATGAGGAAAGGATGGATAGTAGTCTGCATCAAACATCTCATGATAAACTTCTCAGGCTGTAAGGGATAGCATATGAGGAACTAGCAGTGAAGAGCTGTGCCTGCGAAACTGGCCGAGATATAGAACTTAGAATTGGCATTTCCAAAGGATGTTTAGACTCTAAATAACTGTTCTGTTTGGAAAATCTGGGGACAGATATCCTGATGGGGAACCTGAAGAAGTTACACTTTCCTGTGTACCTGTGGGAGATTAACAATGTGTACATGGCTTTCCTACTGCTTTGAAAGTCCTTTTTTTGTCTGTTTTATGCTAGAACTACTACTACCATTCAGATGAAATGGCACATTGATTTAATAACATCATTTGGGATAGCATGTTCCCTGCTGGCCAAAGCTCCAGAATGTTAGAATCACAAGATCTAGATTGAGTCAGGCTTGCTAGAATAAGGTGGGAAGGGGCGGCTGTTTCACAACATCTTCAGGACTCATTTGAGACATGGAAAAATTTGCATGATAACTCATCAGAGAGAGAAGGCACAAGCCCCTGGGTGGGCATAATTGGAAAATGCAATTTCTTCTTGAGCCCTGATAGCTTTGGGAGTCTTCTAGTGCTAGGAGTCTTCAAGTCACCTTGCATATGATTTAGCCACTGAATCTCTGTCCCATTAGCTTCTACTTGAACAGCTAGATCAAGAATTGTATGACAAGCAGAGGTCCATCTGTGTACTAGTCTTGAGTCAGATCTCTGTGAGGTGAAGGCTCATGGGTGGGCACCAGCGTGCTATAAAGATGTGAGAGTAGACACTGTTCACCCTTCAGCACCTCATTCCACAAGTGACCAAAGCAGTGATGCTAAGAAAACCATGTGCCTAGCAGGAATGCTAAACATATGTGCCCAGCTATGCATTAAAGACGTGGTCCTGCCCTTTGGTTGAAGAGAGTATCTTCTTGGAGTCCTATCAGGAACCATGCAGCTTGACCGATTTGGAGGGTCTACTGAGGCCTCTCTGCTACAGCTGGCGGTTCTTTTAATATCTGTGCATCAGTGTGCTTTCCCGAGCAACAGTCCTGGATCTAAATTGCTTTCTCTAGCCTGGAGCATTCCTGCTGAGATCTATGTGCACCTACCTTCATGGTCATGCACTCCCAACCGTGTGTGCAGGGGTAGCTGTAGATCTGTAATTTTAAGAATGGAAATGCAGCTTCTTCACTGGAGTTTTCAGAGCTCCAGCATAGAAGTTTGCATTTAAAAACAGCGTAGTGTTGGGTGTAAATGTCATTGCTGAATGAAGGTGCCTGACTGGGGTTACCAAACAATAAACAGTGAGCAGCTCTGCTTAAGTCTCTTCATCTTCCTGCTATTAACTGACCAAACAGAGGGGGCTTTTGCCTTTTGTTGTTGAGTGCTTGGTGTTGCCTGGGCAACCTAGAAGGAAAACGAAAGGATCCTATTGTTTGTGGGTTTATCTTGCTTTTGTAATAGCTTCTGGTGAGAGCCTAAACTTTGCAAGGGAGGGAGCACAGTGTGTATGTTCCCTGCTCCCCACACCCTCTGTGCCAGCGTTGCTGTTCTTGGTCCAAGATCCGCTTGCTCTGCTTTTGTTCACCCACATCCACTGTGTCTGTCTGCTCTGCGTCACTCCTTCAGCACTGGCAGGAGCACCATGATGCTGGATGGGCAAATCCTGCGATTTGTGGTGAGTGGAACTCGCCACTCTCAGTGGCCTGAGACCAGTTCTCCATCACAAATTTCAAGGCTCTGATTAAAGGAGACGCAGAGGTGAAGCGTAGAGACGACAAAATGGGGAAGCAGTGTTGGTACTTCGGGGAAATGGACAAAGATTGACTTTAAAGCAGTGAGGCGCAGCCATCCTGGTGATCAGAGCTGTCTTTCTCAGCTCTCTTCCCCTATTCATTGCACCTCTGAGTCTTCCAGAAGCACTCCCATTCTCTACATTTGGAAAAGCAACAAGTTAGGGATAGAGTGTCTGTGATGAATGCTTCCTATCACTTTTTGACCTTCCCTGCTGCTTGTTCCACTCTGCTTTTACTTTCACTGACTGGTGTGTCTGCAAGGCTCCTCTGTACTCCAGAGCTTCACCAGGCTTCAGCTGTGTTGGCTCTGAGGCTCACCTGGTGAGGACTTCTGGTGGAGAGTGTCATATGGTGCAGGGCAGAGCACTCGTTCTTGGCTGCTTTAGTACTCGCTCTCAGCAAGAAATGTTTTAGAAACAAAGTGGAAGCACTGGCTGTATGGAGAGCCACAGGAGAGCCCATCTGAATCCACCATGAAGCTGATAGGGATGCTCTTCTGTTTGAAGGGCCTGATGCTCTCCTGAATGCCCCCTTCCTGGGACTCTAACTCCCCGAGAGCCTGAGAAGCCTTGGTACTCCAGCTCTGCCCTGAAGCTCTCAGAGCAAATCTGGATTGCTTGCAGTTAGATGTACCTGATTTTGCAGGCTCAGCCTAGTGCATGCAGCAAGTTTAGTGTAGATCAGTGAGCAAAGTAAAAAGGCTTTGGTAGGGGTCCATGCAGGAACTGGCAAGAATAGAATAGAATCATTAAGGTTGGAAAAGACCTCCAAGATCTTCTAGTCCAACTGTCAACCCAACACCACCATGCCTACTATACCATGTCCCAAAGTGCCACATCTACACATTTTTTGAATACCTCCAGGGATGGTGACTCTACCACCTCTCTGGGCAGCCTGTTCCAATGCTTGACCACTCTTTCAGTAAAGAAATTTTTCCTAATATCCAATCTAAACCTCCCCTGACACAACTTAAGGCCATTTCCTCTCATCGCTAGTTACTTGGGAGACCAACACCCACCTCACTACACCCTCCTTTCAGGTGGTTGTAGAGAGCGATAAGGTCTCCCTTCAGCCTCCTCCAGGCTAAACAACCCCAGTTCCCTCAGCCGCTCCTCATAAGACTCGTTCTCCAGACCCTTCACCGGCTTTGTTGCCCTTCTCTGGACACGCTCCAGCAACTCAATGTCCTCCTTGTACTGAGGGGCCCAAAACTGAACACAGTTTTTGAGGTGCAGCCTCACCAGTGCTGAGTACAGGGGCATGATCACTTCCCTACTCCTGCTGGCCACACTATTTGTGATACAAGCCAGGATGTTGTTGGCCTTCTTGGCCACCATTGGTACACCGCTGGCTCATGTTCAGCCGTCTGTCAGCCAGCACCCTCAGGTCCTTTTCTGCCAGGCAGCTTTCCAGGCACTCTTCCCCAGGCCTGTAGTGTTGCATGGGGTTGTTGTGACCAAAGCGCAGGACCTGGCACTTGGCCTTGAAGAAGGAAGGGGTAAAAGCTTTGTGATTCTTTGGGGGAAATGGTGGCGTTCCTCTCTAAGCAACTCCACTGGGGCATGGTGTGGGGCTCCTTTCTGTCCATGTGTTCCCTGGCTCCCCTCCCCAGAAGCCTCAGGGGTTGAGGGGATGGGTCCTAGGTGACAAGTCACTATCTACCTCCTAGGTTCAATTCCTGGAATAGGTCTCTAAAGGAAGTTGGTGGGCCTCATCCTCACTTTTGCTGAAATTGTAGTCCTGCCTTCAAGCTAAGTCATCCTGCACCTGGATGTGGCCTCGCTCAGGAGCAGGACTAGAGTGTTGTGTGGCTTCTAGGGAATATGGCAGAGTTGTGGGCAAGCTCAGGAGGGGTGGGGTGGGACTGTGTGCTGGTGCAGCGTAGTGCAGCAGAGTGTTTAAGAAGCAGCACAGCTTGTCTGTTGAACACTGTCCATTTCACTTGAATGGGCACTAACGTTTAATGAAAGGAAAAAAGAACCCCTGCCCACCCTCTTTCATATAAGGAAAAAACCCTACTGTGCACTGAAAAAGCCAGAAACAGAAAAAGAGGCAAGGATGAAGGACTTAAAGGAGGAGACAGGAGTGCTGCAGCAATGGCGCAAAGAAAATGAGAAGGCACAATCTTGTAGTGATAGCAGTGAAGTGCAGAGTCTAGGCATGAAGAGGTAGGGTTGGAGTCTACTGAGGAGACAGGATGGAAGTACGGGAGGGGATGGTGGTGGGGAGTGGGAGCTGGGAGTACCAGTAGGATCCTGTTTGCCTCTGGAAATAACCATGGGTGGCTGTGCAGCTCTTTGGCCTTGTACAGACATAGTCGAGGCCTTATACAGACAGACTGCTGTCATTGCTGAAGCTGTTTCAGACTTGGAGCAATGCAGTGGGCTTGGGATTGGAAACACTGGGTGAACCTAGCCCTGTGTGCAGGCACAGGGCTGTGAGGTCTCCTGCCTTTAAGAGGTCCCTTTGTCTGTGCCACAGTGTGGTCTCTGCAGTCGTCTGAGAGAAGTGATGAAGCTCATTGGTTGTGCAGACTGTTTTCTGACAAGCCCCGAGTCAGGGGCTGCTTTAGGGGATGGGAGAAGTAGTTTTCTGTACAGTCAATCATTGTGTGGCACAGTTTGGTTCTGCCTCCCTTCCTCAGAGGAAGAGTGTGAAGGCAGAACATGCTGGAACCACTCTTGAGCGCTGCAGTGTTGGGGAGACCTGCGTGTGCATGCAGCAGCACAGCCCCTTTGCTGGGGAGAGCACACACACGTATGTGTGTACTGTGCAGGCCTTCCCCCACACAGCCATACACAGGAAATAGAGTGCTGTGACTGAATATTGATGGTGTTTGAACTAATTAACCAGCGGAAGCAAAGCGGAATGAATCTCAGAGGTGCTGCACTCCTTCCGCAAACTCTGTTCTTGCCTGTAAGACCAGGTGTTTACAGTGTGCTGATTTTGCCCCCCTACCCATTCCCCTGGGAGACCTCTTTATTTGAAGAACAGATGCTTGGCTTCCTGCTGAAATGGCAATACAGTAAATATCCTGAGGGCAAGGAGAAAGTGTCCCTCCAACCCCTCTGCACTCCTCCCGTCCTCTGCTCAGCGAACAAGGTATCATCAGCAAGCTTACTGTGGGAAAGCCAGCCTGTCTCCAAAACACCGGAGTAGCAAGGCAGAGCAGCAACACAGGGTCTGGTGCCCAGCGGTAGGGCTGCCTCAAGCTGTGCTTCATTTCTTTTTTCAGCTGAATATCTCTGTAGTTTTTATCACATGGTTTGTGGTTGGTGCATAGTGAGGCGGGGAAAGGGGAGCTTGGGGTGGAGATGGCGTCTCTGCAGTCCAAGGAAGCTGAAAGAACCTTTGCTGCTAGTCTGCACCCTGTACTTGGAAATGGCTTACTTTTCTGGAGTCATGCTACCCTGAGATGTTCTGTGGCCTGCAGTTTCTTGGGGAGTCATATTTTGGGGGGTGAACTGTTTGTCTTGCTTTGCGTTAGGAAAGGTGATGCAGCCAAAACTGAGCTGTGTGTGGGACTTAGGAGAGTGGAGTTGTTTGTGATGGTATTTACTGCTGAGGTACCAGCTGTGCTGAGTACAGTTAAGCCTCCTGTGAGGAGTGTGCACTTCCAACAGGACAGGTAGCTGTGCCACTCACCTCCCTTCTCCCAAACTCTTGCTGCCAGGATCCAGAACATCTAAATGCCTGGCTGGGCCTTTGTTGCCAGTCTGGCCTCCTAGGGGAGCAGTCTGGACCTGCCCTTCCTCTGGACCTTGCCAGGAGCAGAGGCTGCTGCCAGCTTCTGGCTGCTTGCCCAGTGAAAAGTAGCAGAATTGATCATGTGATTGTTAATGAAAATCACAAGCAGGAAGACGCAGCCAAGCCCTGTAATTGCACTAATTGGAGCTATCCTCATGAGCATGCTAAGAGCCACTCTCCTGGTCTCAGCCTAGTAATTCTTCTAACTTCATGTTTCAGCACCTCCTCCACCACCCTGCACAAGGCAGACCCACCTGCCATGTGGAGATAATTCACTGTATAAAGGGAGCTGGAAGGTGTTCTGTCCCTTGTCCTGTGGAGCTGCTGCTTTGTTTTGAGATGTTGAAGGTCTTCAGTGGAACTCCCCAGGGAGAGTGAGGTGGAGCTGATGCCAGGTGTTGGACACTCTGTGCTGCACAGCACTTTGCTTGCAGCCTTGAATTCTCCCTCTGTGTCAGAAGACGAGATGGATCAGCCTTGGCCAAGCAGGAGCTTCCTGGACTCTGAAAGTATGGGAGTGGGGAAGTAAGTGTTTAGCTGTCCTGAATGGCAGGGTCGGGGGGGGGCAGCAAAGTGTGCGTTGGGAGGGGACCGGGTAGCAGATGCAAGCAGCTGACATTTTGCTTCATCCTGCCCTGTGAGTTTGGAGCTAAGAGACTCTTTCTTCTCCTATGTTGAGGTAGAGATCACAGGGTAATTCAGGTGGGAAGGGACCTCAGCAGTTCTCTATGCTGGCAGGATCAACTATGAGATCAAACCAGGTTGCTCAGGGCTTCATCTAGGCAGGTCTTGAAAACCTCTAAGGTGGGAAACTGCATAGCCTCTCTGGACCCCTGCTTGACTGTCCTCATGAGGAAGAGGTTTTTCCTTACCTAGTCTGAACATGTCTTTATAGTTATGGCCATTGTCTCTCATCCTCCCACTGAGCACCACTGGTAAGAGCCTGGCTCTGTCTTCTCAGATAACTTCCTTGTAGGTACTGATAGATTGCCTTGAGGTCCCCCTGAAACCATCTCTTCTCCAAGCTCAACAAGCCTCCCTCCCTCTGCCTTTCCTTACAGGACAAGTGCTTCAAGCCCTGAGTACCTTGGTGGTCCTTTACTGAACTCCCACTATTTTTTCTATGTCTTTCCTGTATTGGGGGCAGAAACTGCATGCAGTATTACTTCATGGGGACTAACAAGTAAAGGGATAGTTGCTTCCCTTGATCTACTGGCTGTGTTCCTCTAATACAGTGTAGGATACTGCTAGCTGCCTTTATGCCAGTGCACACAATGTTCAATGTGCTGTCTACCAAGATGCCCAGGTTCTTCTCAGATGAAGAGTGGGAGAGCCAAGGGTGATCCTGGAGGCATGTGGCCAGAGCCCTAGGGTGCCCCAATACATGTTTCAGTCTACTGCCTTGGCACGGACACTGCAGGGGTGTTCCCCCAGAGGGAGGAACTGCAGCCTGCTCGTGAATCTTCAGTAATATCATCCAAGCCCCAGGTGCTGGAGTTTGGTATCCACAGAGAGTCTCAGCTTTGAGGTAGGTCAGGAATTAAGATCCTGGGCTCTAGAAACCAGGTTGTGGGGAAAAACAGGGACTGGAGATCCCAGTGATCTTGAAGGCTCTAAGCCCCTTAGAGAGGAAAGAAAACGGGCATGGTTTTAGAAACTTGTGTTTTTGGGGGATTTGACTTGCAATTCTTGTTAAGTTAGGGCTGGCGACATTGGAGCCAGGACTGAAATAGGAGGGCTTGGCTGCAAGACCATACAGTGCACTGCTCTGTCACTGTGCTGGCAGGGCTGATGGTTGGTTGGTCAGACTGTGAGACAGGTGCAGGCTGGTCTTGCTAGTAAGCCCTGCAGGCAGGGACTACTCCCAAGTTTTAGATTATATACAGCAGGTCCTGAACCTCTTCTTGGCCTCTCTATATCATGTGGAGATAAATACTGCTCCTGCCCAGCACTCTCTCTGCCAGAGTAATTTCCTGTGGGGAATGAATCCTGCAAACCCAACATAGCTTCTGCCCTGGGACACAGGTCTTTGACTTCCTTCTGACGTTGCTAAAGTTCTCCTCACATGCCCTTTCTCCCCCCAGCCACTTGTCCTTAACCTGCCAGTGCCTCCCTCAGTGGTCATAGCATCTGACCCCACATCTGCAGGGTGGGGTTGGATTCCCCTTGTAACTCTGATACTCCTGTACATCTGTTCTCTTTGATTCATTCAACAGCCTCACTCTTCCAGTCATACTTGGATCAGAGGCTGCAGCTGCACTCCCCACCCATCGGTGCGGCCAGGGGAGGCAATTATGCACTGGCAATCTGATGGACTTTGGTGTGGGCAGTAGGGACAGTGCAATGAGAAAAGACCACATGTGGGGAGAGGGCTTGGGGGAATATTCTTGATATCTCTCCTTGCACCAGCGGGAGGCATTGCTACAGCTAGTGGTGACCCCGGCCAAGCCAGCAGCCATCCCATGTAGTAGGGCTGCCTGTTGTGGGTTTGGGCAGAGGCAGGCCCAAACTGGGAGGTGCTGACGTTCCTGGGTCTGTCCCCAGGTGCCAGGTGAGACCAGTGGCTGCTTGTAGACCTGGGATGCCTGGTGTTATTCCTGCTGCAGTCCAGTCGCATGCGGACATCATGCAGAGAAGCTCCTTGTTTTTTGCAGGCATCAAGGATGCCTCCTTATGCAGTACTGTCTGTAGCTTGTGCCCACAGTTTCATAGATTTTTAAGGCCTGAAGTGACCATTCATTTATCTAGGGCCCCTGTGTAACTCCAAGTAAGAAATACCATTACTCTGTTTTGCCTGTAACGAACCCAGTGTCTCTCAGCTGATGTATCTTCCATGACAGGGTGGAGGATGCGAGGAGGCAGAGCAGATGGCACTTCTCAGGTAGCATGGCACAGTGCCGTGTTTCCTATTTACACTTTGCTTGACTATAGGCTCCAGCCTCCTTTATTAACAAAGTTAAAGAGCTCTTTCACACCAAGTATTTTTTCTCTCTGAAGTGCTTATAATCAAATCACCTCTCAGGCTCCCTTTCTGGTGAGATAACAGAGCAAACTCTTTCATTCTGTCCCTGGCAAGTGTTTTCTCCAGCCTCCAAATCACATTTGTAATTATTCTGCGCATCCTCCATTTTTTCAAAATCCTTTTAGAGATGCGGGCACCATATCTGACTGGCAGCACCATGCAGGGAGGAACCTTGCCAGCCTGCTCCCACTCGTTGCTCACCATCCATGTCTCTGAGCTTGCTACTAGCACATCCCCTACTGAGGGTGTACAGGAGGCAAAGGGTGCTCTGTATAGAGCAAAAAGGAGTCTGATGTGGTCCCATAAAAGACTAATTTCCCCTCTACTTGATGCTCACCCAGATAGGTCAACCCTCTTGTCACTACCCACTGAGGTTCTCCCAAGGCACTGTCCCTCCAGGTCAGCAGTTACTGGAGGATAAAAGACTAAAGAGCAGCATGTTTTTGCTGGGAAGTGCACCTACTGTTGTCCTCTCCCCGTCATCACAACACTGCCCCTGGATCAGCCACCTTCCTTGCTGCCACATCGCCCCCAGAAAGGCAAACAAAGGGGGACTTTGAGCAGAGAAGAGGTGGGAAAGGCAGCTGGCCAAGACAGACGGAGGAACTGGGCACAGAAACCAAGGAATGTGGATGGTTAGAGATCACAATCACAGAATGGTTGAAGTTGGAAGGAACCTCTGGAGGTCATCTTGTCCGACCCCCTGCTCAAGCAGGGCCACCTAGAGTTGGTTGCCCAGGACCGTGTCCAGATGGCTTTTGAGTATCTCCAAGAATGGAGACTCTGCAACCTCTCTGGGCAACCTGTGCCAGTGTTCAGTCACCCTCACAGTGAAAAAGTGTTTCCTGGTGTTCATAGGGAACCTCCTGTGTTTCAGGTTGTTCCCATTGCGTCTGGTCCCATCACTGGGCACCACTGAAAAGAGCCTGGCTTCATCCTCTTTTCACCCTCCCTTCAGGAATTTATATACGTTGACAAGTCCCCCCCCCCAGCCTTCTCTTCTCCAGGCTGAACAGTCCCAGCTCTGTCAGCCTTTCCTCATATGCAAGGTGCTCCAGTCCCTACATATCTTTGTGGCCCTTTGCTGGACTCTCTCCAGTATGGCCACGTCTCTCTCGTACTCATGAGCCCAGCACTGGGCACAGTACTCCAGGTGTGGCCATACCAGTGCTGAATAAAGGGGAAGGATCACCTCCCTCGACCTGCTGGCAATACTTTACCTAATGCACCCCAGGATATCATTGCCCTTCTTTGCAGCAAGGGCACACTGCTGGCTCGTGGGAAGACGCAGGGGGTATGCAGCTAGAGGGCATGAATGCAAGAACTTGCCCTGTCTAGCACTCCAAGAGGGTTTGCTGGGGCACAGAGCTGTCCTACAAGACCCACAGTAGCATAAAGTAGCCCTACCATCTCATCTTGTGCTTTCCAGCCTAGCAGAGCTGGGTAATTGCTTTATCTGTCAGAGCTCCTTGCATTAACAGGCAGTAATTGGCACCTGTGTTAAAGAGCCCTATTTCAGTTACTGCTGAGTGCAGCTCAAACTCCAGAACTGGGAGATTACATGGGGGAGGAGCAGTAATGCTCATGTTTACTCTCTGTTTTTCCACCAGGTGTTCCTCTTCCCCCAGGGATGGAGCATTTTTTGCATTTCTTGCTTGTGCCTTGAATCTGCAAAGCCACCAGCAAGGGCTGCATGGGAAGCATACCGGTGTGCCTCTCAGGAGCACGGAGAACAGGCATAGATGGCACAGTGCTCAACTCTATTCTTCCTCACATGGATGTTTCTTATACAAGCCTCTACTACAAATCCTACACTGAATGGTGGGGTAGCAAGGTGTGGGAGGGAATTGGTCTTTGTAGATGGTGGTGTTCCCCCAGCCCCATGCAACAACAATCCTGGGAGCTTTCCCAGAGTCTCCCCTCAGCTATACATCTCTGGCTTCCACTGCATCAGCACTCCCTTGTGTGCTGGGCCCAGCCCCCTTCTGCTGCCATTCATCATTTCTGAGCCAATAAATTACAGCACTGCTAAAATGCACAGGGAATTGTTTTCTGTGGTTTAGAGCCATGAGCCCTTAAATTTCCATTTGTTTAGTGGGTGATGAATGGACAGTTGTGGTTGGTGCTGGAGCCGTGCAGAGGGGCGGGAGAGCTCTGACTACATAACGACCAGTGCTCCTTCCAGCAAGCTTTGCACTAGGGGCCTTATCAGTTTGTGAGGCAACAGCTGTCTGGGGCTCCCCTTTCCAACAAAACTTCCTGGTTCGGTTCATAACAGGGGTCAAGGGAGAGGATCGGAGGGGCTTAGTCAGATCGTTTGGGCTTTATTCCTGCGCTGTGGGGAGTTTTATGTCTGATGTCTGGGAGGGGGGAGGGAGCTGCTGTGTGGGATGCAAGGGCCAGGGCAATCAGTTGTGCTACAGAAGCAGGGCTGGGAGTCTCAGGCCCTTCGGCTGCCTGGAGGACTGATTCAGATAGTGGGTAGGAGCCCTAACATCAGGAAATGGGGATAAATGGAAATCCTCAGCACAGAGTGAGGGCAGTGGAATGAGGAAGAGGGCTGGGATGGGTGGCGGAAGCACAGACGACTGGCTACAGGCATCTGGGGAAAGACTGCTGGCATCCAAGGAATGCTGTAGGTTAGTGGCTTCCCAGTGGCAGGAGAAGTCCTGCTTGATGCTGGAAGTTAGATGGCTCTTGTAAGATAGGCATTGCTAATAGCGAGGTCCAGGACCACTGGGAACAGGCAGCAACCATCCTTGGGGAGGCTGGCCCTGAGCAACCCCAGCATACAGCGATGGGGGAAGACACAACATGTTTGAGATGGCAGCTGTTGCCCCGTCCTGAGAATGGCCCTCCTGAAGACAGTGAGGTTATTTATCGCTGATCTGTATGTGTTTCTGTGCCAGTCACTCCCTCTTCAGCCAATGCACTCTTTGCTGCATCTGTGCTGCTTTTGCCTTTCTTCTCCCCAGTAACCTGGAGGCAAAGGCTGCACCTGCACCACAATGTAAGCATAACTGTGGAGATGTGGGGCACATGGCGGGCATGTGAGGGGCACGGCCATCACTGCATGGTTTGCTTCCTTTCTCTGTGTGCCTGTGTTCTTGCAAATATAGTTTTAAGTTTTGCAGCACTTTGGACCTGTCTAATGGTTTTAACACTGGATGTAAGCTTCGCTGCATGTTGTCCCGTAGTTGAGTTTCAGAGTCCTGCCTTGAGCAATAATAAATTCCTGATGTAAGCTGCTCTGCCTGCATTACTGATGCATTTTAGTTTTTCCCTTCTTCCCTGTCTTTTCAGGCTGCAGGCCACTGGGAAAAGCCTGTGAGAGATGCCTAGCTCTGTTCTTCTGCTCTAGGGCACAGTGCAGCAGCCATTCCACTGCCCTGTACCTCCAGCGCTTGCATAAGTGGCAGGAGTAGGCACAGAAGGAGTTAAATAGTGCTGGAAAAATTGGTATTTAATCCATTGCTGTCCCTTCTAGCAAACCTGGATGGGAAAATGCCTCCCTGTTGGAAATAGCGCCTCTCGGAAATGGAAATGCAGGATGGCTGGGGATTAGGGTGCCTATCGCTGGAAATGGGTTTCTTATCGTCTCTCTGAGCTGAATTGGTGGGACAGCCTCTGAAAATTGAATTGCCTTCCCTGTTTCTGTCTCTGTCATTGCATTCCTCCTGTGCTCTAGCTTTGCACCCGCCTTCCCGGCCTCTGGCCTCCCTTGTCCCCATCCTCAGCAGAGCAGGGGCTGCCTCCAAGAGGGTGCGTGTCTGTGGAGAGGGACTGCCCCAGCTGGGAGGTGGGCAGGACTGGCTACATGTGGGAAGATTCATCCTTTGGATTCTCAAGGCCAGGAGGATGTAGGCCCTCTTTCCAAGCTTCCCTCTGACCTTGCAAGGACAGTGGTGGCCTGGCAGAGCCTGGTTTAGGGCAGCATGAGCGAAGGTGTGAAATGATCAGAGGACATCAGGCACAACTGGAAATGAGAGCTGGTGATGAGGAACTGGGAGCAGGGCAGGGGGGAGGCAGAGGGGAAGATGATCGTAGCTGGAACAGATCAAGGAGAGACCAGATTGAACACATCAGAGCAGGAATGAGAATGACTCTGTGAGACTGAGCAGCCTGAACCCTGGGTCTTTGCTGTGCCAGGTGGAGATATCTCTCTCCCATCAGCGCTCAGGCTCTGTCCTGGGATGGCCAAGGTGGCTCTTTCAGTTCCTCCTCACAGTCTCTGTTCGTGGTTTGAAACATCCCACACCACAAGCACCAGCCAGTCTGTACCGAGCTCTGCATTAGCCCCAGGTGTCCCAACAGAGCCTGGGTGGTTCACCGCTCCCCAGGCCCAGAGCGGGCTAGGCTGAATGCAGATTGAACATTTTCTCACTGTGCGGACTGTAGACCACAGCCAGGGCTGTGGGTGTGCTGGCTGTGGGTGTCCAGGCATAGTGCCAGTGATTTCTTCTATGGTTTTTGTTTCCAGGTTTTGGTTTGGGGATAGTTCTATTTTACTGAGCTGTATTTTACCATAGGTTGCCAGTGCCTGATTTCATCCTTGTCTCTGTCATAGTATGTTATTTTGGAGGAATTTCCCATCTCTGTTAGAGTTACGTGTGAGCCATAAGCACAAGAGGTGCTGAGTGTACACCTGTCAGTGGCTTTTCAGTGCACCAATCTGCAGTCATGGTGCTGCTCCAACACATGGTTGCTGCCCTTGATACTTTGTCTGCCAGAACGTGTTGAGTTTGAAAATAAAAAAAAATATTCAGGACTAACTGGGGAGTTTTTTGCTGCTCTTACAGAGCTACCACCCATGGTTAATGGAATCTGAAGCAGAACTGTCTTTCAGAATAGCCCCTCTGCACTGAGCCAGAATGCACAAAGTAATTGCTGGCCATCAGGGCAAAGCCCTAGCCAAGGGCCTGGTTCCTCTTGCAAGAGCAGGCTGTGCTCAGGTTGCAGAGGCTTGCTGTCTGCCCTGCAAAAGAGTAGAAGTCCTCCCTTCTTACTAGGGTGCTGTTCTGGCCCTCTGCTGAAGGACTGACTCAAATTGCTGACAAATAATGGGGGAAAAGGTTACCTTTAACCATACAAGTGCTTCATTACATGCTGAGGGGCAACTGCTGCCAGGCCTAGCCCCATCAGAGGGGTGGGGAGCCTTTATCTCTGCAGCAAAGGAAATTATGGATAAAGGTGTTGTGTTACTTGAGGACCCTGTTAAAGAGCTAATTCCTGGAGTGGGATGCAGGTTTGCTCATTGATCCCTAGCAGCATCCACACTTGCATGGGAGGACACACTGGTTTGTTATGCGTGACGCAGGCTCAACATGAAGTGGTGGCCTGGAAAGCAGGGACAAGGGATGGGGGCAGACCAGTGGCAGCCACAGAGCAATCCTCAATGTAATTTCTGAAAGTTTCCTTGTTTCCAGCCCCAAATGCTTCTGCACAGCCTCAGACCTGCCCCATGGCCCTGTGCCTGGGGAATGGAGCCATGGAGTTATCCCAGGAGTATTTTGCAAGGGGGTTGTTTCCCCAGCTCTTGGTCCAGGGCCCAGTTCCTTAGCGTCCAGGTCCACCTGCACTCTGGCACAGGAGTGGTCTTGGTGGGGGCCAGCACAGAGCTGCCCCTGTGTCACCTGTGGATATGAAGGGTCACGCAGCTGGGCACAGCTGTGCCTGGCCGGGATGTGTATTTTGGCCTGTGGGGCCATCACAGCCCCCTGGGTGTGGTCGTGTGTTTAACAGTTTATCCAAAGCAACTTCTGTTGCATTTTGGGCTAAAACTGATAAATCAAGGTGACTTCGGGGAGAGAAATAATTCCTTTCACAGGATTTGCATAATCCTGGCTGGCGATATGATAATGGTGTTTGTTAAAGACAGAACACAATGAATTAATACTGTTAAATTGCTGCTGCAAAATGCAAAGCAGGTAATTTACTGTGCGTGCAAGGAAGAGTGTGAGTACAGCAGGCATGGCTGTGGTAGCATCAGGCGCAGGAGATTTGCTGCCACAGGCACAGCCAGGGTGTAGCACAATCAGCGACAGTTACCCCTTGTACTCTGCTTGGCTGTGGCTAGAGGCTGTGCTGAGCTTGTCCAGGGGAGGATTACCTGTTTCAGTCCCTTTCCCCGCTCTCTCGGTGGGGTTGGGACCTGCTTTGTCCCCCAGTTCATTCTGGAGACCAGCTGTGCAGGGCGAGTCCCTGCTGGAGGAGGGACAAGGAAGCTGAGGGTGACATGCATCATGCTGGTGCTGAAGGGACCTCCGGGCACCACAGAGATGCCCCGGGGGATTGCAGTGGTGAGGAGATGGGCCCTGGCACTGCGCTTCATGCCACCTTGGCCACCCCCAGCAGCCAAGAGACTTTGATGCCATTCAGCCCCTGTAAGAGGTTTTCCCCCCTCTGTAAAGAGTGATGCCCCTGTGGTAGGTAAGCCAGCCTGGAGACCTGCTGGTTCTAGCCCCAGTCCTCAGCTTTCACCTTGCACAGCTGGGCTCAGCTGAGCGAATGGTGCTGCAGGACAAGGAAGGAGGAAGAGTTGGTATGAGGCAGAGGTGGAGAGAGAGGCTTGGGAAAGGCGCACTGGTGCCTCACTCGTTCCCTGGGCTGGTGCTGCAGTTCCAAAGCCATCCTTGCCTGCCAGACTCCACTGGAATCCTAATGTACCATTTATCTCTGCAGCTCCACTGCTCTATCAGAGGGAGATGCTGTGCAGGAGCCAGAGCAGGATTTCAAGCTAATTGGATTCTGTGTCTCCGTGGTTTCCCATGTAGGCAGGCGACAGGGATTAGTACAGTGTTTCTGAGGAATAGAGGAGAGCAAGGATGACCTGCATAGGGATTTTCTCCTGCATAGCCCCTGCTGCTAGCTTCAACAAAGGACTTCTTTGGACAGGCTGTTGAGGTGGAAGGGCCCAAAGCAGTGTGTCCCCACTCTGTGGCAGCATTGCTGTCCAAATCGCTTGTGCTCTTCCTAAATCTTTGAGCCAGGTGCAGTTCCCTTCCCAGGGAAGGAAATGGCTCAAACACCTCCTGAGCCTGAGCAAGCCTGACAATAGTCTGGTCTCTCCTGCTAACTCCATGTGGGGGGAACCAGACAGGGAAATCAAAGAACTGGTGGCTCCTGCGTGCAACCAGCCAGCTGCCTGAATTTCCCTCCCCCCTTCCCTTCCCAGACCTAGCTGCTGGCTGGGAGCAGTGCACATTTGAACCCTCTCCCTTCCCCCAGGTTCCTAGCCTTGTTTTAGAGCCTGTCAGGGCGGGAGCAGGATTCACCTCATTAACACAGATTTATTCCTGTATAAACATTTCATTCCTTTAATTGCAAAGCAGTCATACTGCAGGCAGCAGTGGTAATGGCTCCATTTGCACTGGGAGTTGAGACAGTGCACCAGGTGTGTGAGGCTGCAGCACAGTATGCATGGCACATGGCTGAGTGCACACACAGTTATGACATGCCATGGTGTCTACATGTAGAAGTGTGTGCTGTGCAATGCAGGATCAGCCACTCTGGATAAGTGTGTGACCCTGAGCACCATGCTATCCCAGCAGGTTTGTGGTGTCCCTAGTTCTGTGGTAGGGCCGGAGTATTGCCCTCACTGTGCAGAGGAAGGGCAGAGCCCCAGAGGTGCCAAGACCCGGGCTCTACAAGCAGTGGTAGGAGAACATCGAACGGGCCCATGTGTCAGCAGTCCCTTTTTGCCCTGTGCCCGCACTTTGACATGCACACAGACATAATCACCTTGCTGTGCACCCTGAAAGCTGCCAGGGTGCTGGGTGTCTGGTGCCTCTGCTGTGCTGAGGGACAGCCCTCGGGCACCTGGATGGTGGGATGGACTCCTGGGAGAGCAAGAGAGAGGCAAGGTCTTCTCAGGGCCTCTTGGCCTCTCTGGGGCAGTGGGGTGTGCCTGGGGTCACTGTTTCATGGCTCCTGGCACGACAGTACATATCTTGGGCTCCCTGATCTGTGTGATCTGTGGAAAAGCATGTTCCCCAGGTCCTGTTGCCTTGCCAGATTCGGTGCTTGCTCAGACCACACAGACTGAGCCATGCAGAAAGCTGAGGGTGGAGGGAGGGTCTGAGCCTTCCTGTCTGGTCTAAGCCAAACCAAGGGGAGATGCATCCACCACTAAGGCCAAGGAGTGATGCCCCAAAGAGATCTGGGATGTGGTTTGTTCCTGCCCTTGTCACTTACTCCCCACGGCACTACCAAAATGCCACCATCTCCCAAAAGCTCCCTGGCAGCCTCTTCCTGGCAATAGAGCTGCTCTGGGGCCCCGCTCAGCCAGGCATGGGTGCAGGAGGATGCACCCAGTCAATGGTGTCTGCTGGGCTCTAAATGCAGGGGCGGCAGGTACTTGCCAACCTGCTGCTGCAGCTCGTGGTCTCTGTTCTCCCACGTGCTCATCCAAATGTTAATTTTATGGACGCCTTTATAAATCTTGCGGCTTTCCCCTGTCCATGGGCTACATAGATTTCATCTTGTTGAGAGGTGACACTTCTGGCCTTTGGTACCAGGCTATCAATTTAATACTCTGAGAGTAATAAAAAACATGGGACCATATTAACTCGCGATTAATCTGCTGCTCCTTCCTGTAACTCTTTCTCTGCCATCAGAAATCCTAGGATGCTGAATAAGTGCCTCAGCTGCTGGCAGAGCCACAGGCTTGGGACAGCAACAGCCAGAGCCAGCCTCCCAGCTGGAACAACTACATGGTTTCCAAATTGTGAGCTGCTCTTCTCCTGCTTGCCAAGAAGATGGAGGTTCATGCCCGCCTCTCTGTTAGACCTGGCAATCTGGAGAAATGCTTGTATCCCACCTCTTGAGACCCTTCCATGTGTTCTGAGTAGGGGACACCTGCAAGTCTGCCAGCCGCACAGCGTATTGATTCGCCAGGCTGAAAGGAAAGACATTTCTCTGCTCACTGTGAGACAGCCTTGCTGCCGACGAGCCTGGAAGAACACGTTTAGGTCATTCCATCAACGTAAAGGTTAAATGTTTAGCTGCAGCTACTGAAAACAAAGCAACAGCAGCAGCAGCAACAACAACAATAGCAAAAGAATTGGATGCCTTATCAATGTCTGGATTTAAGATCTGCATCTAAGCACCTACCAGGTACAGTGCAGTGAGGTCCACACTGGACAGTGCCCTGTGTTGAGAGCACTGCCTCTCAGCACTTTTTCACCTGTGGGCAGCTATGCAACGGCTCAGCCCCACTTCACCCTAGTTGACGGTGTTCAAAATGGATTTTTGGACTCAAATTTTTGCCTGGGGATTTTGAAGAAGCACCTGATGTTTTAAAGCATGTCCATACAATTTCTGCTCTCTCTGCTGATTAAGAGGGCTTTTCTATGTTGTAGCCTTACTTTCAGCCACTCAACCTCTGTGAGAATGCTAGTGGCCTACTCTAAGAGTTATTTGAATATAGGTCTTTTGTTGCGTAAATATGGGCCTGGAAGAGTCGTTTTTTTCTACGCTGCACATGTGTTTCAGTAAATCAGTAGATTTCTCATACATTTAACTTGTACTGTTTTGCAAAACCCACTATATTTTAGCATCATAAAGCAGGTTGTCTTTTGGACAGCATGGCTCGCAGCTTTCATGACTTCATAACAACTTGCAATATGTGTATTATTAAAAGAAAAAACTAAAACCTTATCATGATGCAGTATGTATAACAGTCCCATAATGCCTGAATTCCCTCTTCCTGTCACATCTGCGGGCATGTCACAGCAACTCTCCTGCTGCCAGGCATGTCTGGAGTCCAGGCTCACCCGTTGCAGTCTCATACCTAGAAGACCTGCAGAGTCCAAGGCAAACACCAGGAGGCACTTTTTTCAAGACACAGGCCAAGCTCCTGCTCCACGTGTATTCCTCCCGCGCTCCGTCCCACTGTGTGCCTTTTCTTGTCACCCTGTCTCCCCAGGTTTAGAGCTCTTCCAGGCTCTTGCTGGCATGGTCTGTCTGTGATAGGGCTCTTTGTGCTTCAGCTGTGCTCCAATCACACCTTGCCAGATGAGGGGGCTGCAGGGGCCTTTGCCTGCTCAGGAAGAGTTGTTCTGTTTATAGTCCTGTCTGCAGCATCCAGAGAAGCACCAGGTGCTCAGAGCCCCCTCCTCCATGCCCAAGGCCAGCTCTTTGCTCCATGCAGGAGGCAATGGCTCCTGGCAGCACCTGTGTGGGAGCTGGCAAGGGGCTATGCTGAACGGATCTAGGTGCAATGGCTGCCCTGCAGTGGCAGCCCTGCAGTGGCAGCTGGCACCTCTTTGGGGATGGGGCCAGGTGCTGTCACTCTGGTGCAGGGTGTTGGCATTAGGTGCTGGTCTGTGCAAACTGCTCTCTATACCCTGTCACCCTTTTTCTGTTAGTCTCTGGCAGTTGCTGCCCCTGTTAGATGAGCATATGATCCACTACAATCCACAGCCAGCTGGCCCCAGTGATGAGAGAAGCACAGCAGACTGATCCATTGGGGGGACTTCATCAAAAGGCTCAGTGGGGAGCAGCCATGTGACTCTGCTGGCTCATAAACTGAGTTCCAGTGTGATGCCTTGGGCCCCCATGCTGCTGTGCATCAGCCCAGCCATAGGGTGCAGCCGAATGAGGTGGCTCCGCGGTGCAGGCACCCAGTGAGCACCCATCCTGGCTGAGCTGTCACCTGAGTAGCAGCAGCAGATGGATGTGGAAAGCCTTTAAATTCAGCACATGATCAATACTAAACTGATCTTCTGGAGTCTCTTACAAGATTACCCCAGCCTCATGCATCCAATTGTAAAAAAATCACTCATCACACTAGGGAGACGTGAGAAACGCTGCAGACCCCATTTAGGATGCACAGAGACAGAATAAGTGACTTCACAATTGTTTCTTGCAGTAAATAATTCATCCACTTTACATTTGGTTTTATTGCTACCCCTATGTCCCTGCCTCTGTTCCTTTCTACCAGTTTCTCTCTCTTGTCCTGAAATTCCTGTGCTGGGTAGTTTCTGTCATCGTGATTCCCTACCTCACACGCACGTGTGCTTGTACGCACACAGAGACACAAATCTGTCCCAGTCCAACTTTTACTGATTGCTGTACCAGGGAGAGCAGTGCTGGGATAGAGATGATGCTGTTTCACTGCTCAGCATCAGCAAAACTGAGCTGGGGTCAGTCCGGGCCCTGGCCTGGCTTTGCCACCTTGGTCTCTGCCCCAGTGCTGCTTTCACATGGTGCCAACATGCAGAACTGTTTGGAATGCATTAACGATGCTAATAGTATTTCTATACTAATTAGTAATGCCATTTGAACAAACTTTCTGTTTATGACACAAATTATCAGCCAGCCAGGTGAAGAGTGGGGGCTGCAGCTGACACACAGAGGGTGGAAATAAGGGGTAGAAAGCTATGCTGGCATGGGACCAGGCTGTGGCAGGCACTCCTCACCTGGTGCCCATCTGGAAGCCCTGAGCTTCCCCGTGCAGTCAGAGCCAGGAGGGACAAGGCAGCAGCTGGATGGGACCCGGTATGTGGGGCATGCCGCATCTGGGATAGGGTGTCAGTGGGCTCTGCCGTGATCACACACACTTACCAGTGTGGACTCTGGTGGGCTTGCTGAACCAGACAGCTTGTGTGTCAGTGCAGGTTGCTACAGCTGCTAAAACCGGGTTGACGGGAGTCCCTGCTGTGGGATGAAGCTTGTCTGGCCCTGTCAGCTGAGGCAAGGCTGTTAAGTGCATCACTGAAGCCCTTGGCAGCACGCTAGCTCCTGGGGCATCCTGCTTCTGGATAGTTCTGTGGAAAAGACTGAGTACAAATTGGCATGTGTCTCTTTGTGCTGGAAATTGTTGGAGTCTGGGAGATTGTCAGGAAGAGCATCACACCTGCTTGCCCTGTCCCTGTTCTGCTCCAGGGAGTTGCTCCTGGCTGCTCTGGAGACACAACATGGGCTAGAAGGACTCTTGGGCCAGACTTTTGCTGCTGCCTGTGGAAACGATTTTGTCTCTGTCTGGAGCCCTGCAGACACCTTCCTGGGAGCGCTCTCATTTGCACAGGTGGGTGCTGTGAGGCTCTGATCCCACCTCTGGTTCTGTCCACCTCTGATCACTGTGAAGGGCAGGAGAGTTGAGATCATGGTGGCTGTGGTCTGACCTGAACTGCATCTTCAGGAATAGATCCTCCTTTTCAGGTGTTACCCAGCCATCTCCACTGGCTCTTTTAACACTCCTTCCAGCAAGGCAGCAGGTGACCTTTTGGAGAGAAATGATCCCAGCATCAATATGGTATTTTGCATGCTGTGCCCTTGGGATCTATAAGTATAGGCTGAATCAGAGTTATTCTAATCCTCTGCTTTGAGAGGTGCTGGCAAGATCCCGCTGTCTGGGAGGCAGTGGCTGTTCTGGGTGTTTTGCCCTCCAGGCCAGAATCCCTGAAATGCCTCAGGGGCATTTCTCGAAGTGCCCCTCAGGGGCACCTCCTGGGCCCTGGCCTGTTGAGGGCTAGAGTGCCTCAGGCACAAGCTGCTTTGCCAGTTTCTGACCACTGCTGCTCCTTGCACAGGAATCTATCTGCGAAAAGGTTGTCCCTCCATGAGGTGTGAGTCCAAGGCCCCCAGTGCCTTGGGCATGCAGAGCACTACACTCCCAGCAGCTCCGGGTAAGCACCTGCACATCATGGGCGGTGTCCCCAGGAGTGACCTCTAAGCTGTGCAAAGGGAGTCTCCACCTGACCTTGGCCTGAGGTTGCCTGTTATGTCACATCAGCAAAGCCTGGTCCCTAACCTGGGATCCTAACCAGGGTGGGGAGGGTAAGAAGGTGCATGCATAGCCCTGCTGGCCCCCCACCACTCTGCTGGCTGCCAGCAGCTGAAGGGGGATGGAGGAGCACAGGGCAGGCACCCAGCATCTCTGCTGTCTCTGGGGCCAGTCCCTGGAGCAGAGCACTCTGGATACCCCTGCAGGTGACAGCTGGTGGCACTCAGCACCTCTGGAGCCATCCTTAAGGCTCTGAATTTGCTTTCCATTCAATGTGTGTGCCTCGGCTTGACCCCACATGCTTCCCGTGGGTTTAGGCATGCAGTGCCCATGGGGCTGGCTGCTGACAGTCCCCCTGTGCCACCAGACAGCAGCCCGTGGGTCTGGGGCTGCACATGGCCGCATCAGGCTGAGCTGACAGGGCTGGTGTGAAATAAGATGAATGGGCTGAAGTTGGTGAAAATGATTCTAATTTATAATCTGCTGCTTTGTGGAGCTCCCCAATTAATTCTCTCTAGATACATAAGTAGGCCACATGTTTGCTTTGCTTCAAATATAATAAACATTACACTCTGTCCCCTGCTTTTGGTGCTGGTTCCTGTCAGAGCATTAGTCCCTATAGCTAATTCCTCACACCTGTCTCCCAGGCTCCTGGGACCTAGGCTGAGCATGGGGCGGAAACACCAGGCTCCAGGAAACTTGTGGCATGGAGAGATAAATTGCTGATCAAAGGGCTAGTGCACAATGCCTCTGAATATTTAGTCGCAGGCAAGGCAGCCTAGCCCACTTGGGAAAGGGCTTTGTTTCTGACAAGCTGTTTGCCTGGTTCCGCTCTGCGACAGCAAGCAGCTGGGGTGGGATGGGGTGCTGGGATCTGTGCACTCTCAGGCCACAAAGATCTGGCAAAGGGTGGGGTCAGTGGGGTGTAACACCAGTGCAGGGAGGAAGGGGAGGCGGTTCTTTGCAGCTCTGCTGGGGTCTGGATGTCGGCATAGGGCTGCTGCAGAACTGAGTCACTGGCCTTGTGCAGGAAGAAAAATCTCTCCGACTGGTGCAGAAGTGGCACCTGCAGCCATCTTCAGGGTAAGGGTGCTGCCTGCCTCAGCATCATGCGCTCCTTGCTGCTGCTCCTGCCCTTCCCTAGTGCTGCGGGACAGGAGTCGAGCACAACCTCTGCCATGGAGCCAGGCCACGAGCTGCAGCCCTGTTGCCCAGATCTCCTGGAAAAGCTAGGAAGAGGTGGGGAGGGTCCCAGCAGGTAGGGGGGAGCCTGCCTGGGACATTCATGGCCCTGAAGTGTCAAGATGCCCAAAGAAAGGCCTGTAATGCCTCTACAGCCAAGGACAGTACCTCCCAAGAGTTTGGGCACTGCTGGTCCAGGAAGTGCTAGTGCTTTTGTCAGGTGGAAATAGAGGTGATGGGCAGTCCCTTGTTCCTTCAAAGGTGTCCTGTGCATGTAAAAATAGAACCAATTTTGCAATGCCTTGCTGATACCTCTCACCTCCTTCCTTACCTGCAGGGGATGGAGGTTGATTCCAGATTTGCTGATAACAAGGGTGCAGAGAGGTTTGCATGAGAAAAAGCCAAGTGCTGGACCTTGGGCTTTACTTTTTGTTTTGATTGTTTTGTGACTGATCACAATCTTCACTCTCTCTGCCTTGTTTTCTACCTCCTTCCCCGGCACAATCATTGTGGTCTCTTCGCCTACCTAACAAGTCAAGCCCATCTCACGGGCACTGAGTGTGAAAATGGGTTGAAAAGCCCAGGTTTTGTCTTTGCCATCACATCTATCCTCCATCTAAATTGCAAGACTGCCAGGACTGAGGCAGCAAGTTCTGATGCAGAAGCATGCATAAACTTTTGCTGAACTAGTGACCCTCCTGTTTGTCCTGTGGCTTCCATGGTCCCTGGGCATCAGGAGACCTTTCCCAAGCCTTCCTCTCCTTTCCACACCCAGGAAACATCCTCCATCCTTGCTTACTTGCCCCAGCCTGCTCAGCACTCTGGCCTTGCTCTGGTGCTGTGTTGGTTCAGCAGGTGAAGCAGCGTAGAGCTTCTTTGCTTGTTGAGATGCCTTTGGTGGAGGGTGAATGAATTGGAATCTCTGTATGCTGGGTGAAGGTGCCCACTTCCATCTGGTTTGATGCGATGATGTGTTATTGATTGCTGTGCAGAAGAGTGGGGGCACCTTACTTGGCACTGTGTTTTCACCATCTCCAGAGGAAAGAGAACTTTAAAA
Organism: Balaeniceps rex; assembly: GCA_013401315.1. NCBI lineage: Eukaryota > Metazoa > Chordata > Aves > Pelecaniformes > Balaenicipitidae > Balaeniceps > Balaeniceps rex. The sequence continues at coordinate 113,852 of VYZW01036102.1, forward strand.
ATCAGTTTAGAGTGTAGTTTAATAGTGAATTTCAGCACTCCTGCCACTAACAGCCAGGCCTTGCTCTTCTCTCTCACCTGGCTTTACCCCTTGCATCCATGGCTTCTCTGCTGGCATCTCAGTGCAATCAAAGTACTTGCTTGGCTTTGGGCTCCCGTCCTGCCCTGGGTGGTCCAGAGCCAGCCGCTCTGTTCCTTCAGTCCGCCTTAGGGCAGGGACAAATTCCTTGAGTCCTGGTAGGGAAGAGGTGCTGGCTTCTCGCTCTGCGCCACAGCACCCAGTTCTGTGCTTGCCGTAGGCATGAGGAACCTGGCTCAGCATCTGCAAAGTGTCTGACCGCACCAAGGGTACGCGCTTGCCACCTACTCTAACGCCGTGGGGGTGAGCATTCACTCTGCACTCCCTGGGGAGGTTCTAGCAGGAGGAGCTGTGTTGGGGGCTCTCAAGGACAGAGATGCCAGCCTGGCCTCAGGGCACATGGCCCCCACTTTTCCTGGAGCCCCGGACACTGGCACTTGTATGCCCCATGCAGGCCTGCCAGGGAGAGGAGCCAAGCAGCAGCTGTTATCAGACTCACACAGACCCTCCCATCTGGCTGCTCTTCTGAGGAGTCATCCACACTCCCTGCAGGTGCTGGGCAGCCTTCACTGGGAGGTGCAGCCAAGGCGGGAGGTGCAGCTGCTCTGTCTGCAGAGTCTTGGTGAGTAACAGTCTCAGCCTGCCCCTCCAAGCCAGGTTGGCGCAACCCCGGCAGTGCCTGCAGCCCCTTTTCTCATCTCAGATATGCAGATGGGAGCTGATAATTTGAGTCGGCTCAGGCAGCTTGAGCTATGTTGCAGGAGGCTGGAAATACAAAGCTCAGCCTGGGTCTGGGTCCAGAGTATTGGGGATGGAGAGCCGGAGCCGGTGGGCTGCAACAAGAGGATGCGCAAGGCCCTCGAGACTCTAAAGTCACCAGTTCTCCCAACTGCTTTGTCCTCTCTAAGTCCTCCTGTCTGCCCTGCGGAGGTCTGCCAGGGCACTGACACCTAGGGTCAGGGATCTGCTGGCAGACATGGTCAGTGTCTGCATTGCTGCTCTCTGTCTGTCCTCCCCACAGCCATTTGCAATGTGCCACTGGCAGCAGGTGAAGGTGTAGGGAAAGCTGCCCTACCTGCCTGGACAGAGCTCAGACTGAAGACTTTCCCCATGGTGTTGTCAAGCTCTGTGACTGCAGAGCAACTGACTGAGACAGGACATTGTCATCTCTCCTGTGTCTCCTGAAGCTAGCCCCAGAGCTTCTGGGAAGGGCTGAGCTAGTGGATGCCCACCACCACCATCCACCAGTGGATGTCAGACCCTCTTGCTTTTGCGTAGCCTGGCCTGAGGCAGAGGTGTGGGGCCTGAAGCAGAGGTGTGGGACTTGGGCTCACTGTGCTGTGGAGATGGAGCTGGGCTGCAGCTGTGCCACTGGCTGCAGACGCTTCTGCATGGCACAGGGCAAAGCAGTGGTACCCTCAGGTGCCTGCTGCTTGCTCTGTCCCTGGCAGATGGGGAGAGGTGCTGGCTCCTGGGTAGCTGTGCCGGGACACGTTTTCAGGCCTGAGATGGGAGTGTTTCTCCCTGATCGATGCAGTTTGTTTCAGAGGTGATGGAGCACTCACTGCAGGAGCAGACTGAAGCTGGCGGGCACAGGGGCAGCCAGGCTGGTGAAGCAAGACATTTTAAATGCTTTTCATTCCAGCTCTCTGCAGCCTGTGCCTTGCCAGGAGCTGCTCTGTGTTTTTAGTTAGCTTTATAACTGCATTAGATCTCAGTAGACAAGAGCTTTCCAAGTATGGTGCCAGGAGCCAAGGCATCTCTGGGCATCTTGGTGGTATCCCTGGAGATAGGGCTGCTGGGTGCTGCTGGCACTGTGACACAGCTGCTCCACACCTTGGCTTTGGGGGTCCCCAACACCTTCTCTGGGGAGACTGAGCCAGGGGTCTGGCTGCGGAGAGGGAGAGGGCAGTCCCCTGACTGCCACCTTGGAGAGCAGGACTCTGCTCTCTAGCCTGGGCTGGAGACTCTTAGCAGGCTCTACTCCCTCTGCATGTGTTTCCTGCTCTTTTCTCACTCCAACTACACCGGAGAGAGAGGACAAAGGACCGTGAGGAGTTAGAAGAGGTAACAGGGCTGAGCACCCAGGACCACCAAGCCCCACCAGCCTTCTCAGCCTCAGGTTCCTCATCTTTCGTGGTACCCACCTCATGCTTAGAGAGCTGCCAGTGTCAGACCCTGCTTGCACCCAGCTTTCCCATCCTGGCCTGGCTCCTGTCCTGAATATATTTTTACATTTTATGACTCTCATAGGTTTTTAAATTTAATGGGTTCTTTTTTTTTTTCCTTCCTTCTTATCACCTGAGCTGGATCCTCTCTGAGCTGCTGCCAGCTCCAGGGATTACAAGTGAATAATTTAGGTCTGATGGTGCGTTTGAAGTTTAAGAGAAGGAAGTGGCATGTGTAGCCTGCCCCTCATCCCTGCCCCAGGGCCACGGTGCAGGCTGCTGCTGTTTTTCCAAAGGCAATTTCAAGGATTCCCTAAGGAGCCACACTCTGAACATTGCATGGCCCTACTCAGGCATGGCCTTCCGGGTCCTGGCAGCCTGGAGGCCAAGGCTCCCAGGGCACCACAGGGGCAATGGGCTCGTTTTTGCCCAGCTGCCCTTGCAGGCTGCTGCTCTGCAAGGAGGCAGCTCCCCAGCACCAGCACTGGGTGATTGCTGTGTGTGCCATGGATTGAACCACCGCACCGTGCCTGTGTGAGGGACTCAGGGCCTTGCTTGCCAGCCCAGGGCCAGGAGGGGTTAAATCCCAAACCATTGTGTGTCTTGGCAGCTCTGAAGCATAGTGAAGAAGGCAATGGGCAAACATGACCTGCTGGAGAGCTGACTTATGGGCTAGCTGCTGCCAGGCGAAAGGAGGTGCCTCTAGGGTCACCAGCCTGTTGTCTCCAGATTACTGGTGGAGGAAGGAAGGACTTGCAGTGTGCTGAGCAATGGCAATTCAGAGCTTCTGTCTGGCTTGTTCATCTTTGCTGAGTGCAGAGCACACCGCTGTTTGACTCTCCCAGGGTGCACTGAACTCCACAGGGTCTGGAAGCAGATAAGACTTCCCTCCCCACGTCCCAGGGGTTGTGTGCTGCCATCAGTGGTCTCTGTGGTCTGTGCTTGCACAATGCCAAGTGTTGCTAGTTCTCAGGACAGGGGGCACAGAAAGATACTCTGGGAAATTATTTTTAACCCCCTGCAATTCACTGTTCAGAAAGCTAAGTCACTTTTGTCAGGGCTGGTTCAGTAGCAGCCCCAATGGAGGCAATCTTTTCCTTATACATACACTTCTCTTTGCAAGGTGGCTCTGACAAAATTTAAGTATGAACTTTAGTGGTTTCCAGGAGCTCTTGGAAGAACTAACAAGCATATCACAGGGTCCAGTGTTAAATCCTTCCCTGCTGGGATGCAGTAGAGAACGGAAACTGTCCAGCAGTTTGAGATCCACTTAACAGCAATTAGTGCAGATGAAAGAAGCACTAATGCGAAAGCCCCAGTCTCTGTGTCTCCAGTGGGAGGAGGAAAGGAATGTGTAAGAGAAAATGTAAACATGACAAAATGTGGCTGTGTATCCCACAAAACAATGAATCATTTTAACATTTCCAATCCTTTTCATGCAAGCAGAAACAGTTGATCAATATGTGACAGAATTAAAGACCTGCAGTAAAACCTTGGAGCTGAGGATCTGTGAAAATTGTGAACACAGACTGATCTGTGGAATTCTGCATACAGCATAAAAGGAAAGGCAAGTGTGTGTACAAGAGCCAGAAGCTGCAACAGCAGAAGTCTGCTGACAAAGAGGACTCCCCTGTCCACCCAGAGGAGCACCCATTGGAGAGGAGAAACCATCACTGGCAAGAGATATGGAGCACCTACAGAAAGTAGGAGTATTTCCCAGAAAACTCCAAGTTACCACAAATGTGGCCCTAAAGCATATCCTTGTAAAAACCTGGAAAATGTGATTCAGAATGTGTGTTCATAAAAGCTGCAGCCATAGCCATGGCTCTGGAGGACTTTCGGCCAGTAAGAGCATCTCATAGACTTTACCCTGTGAAGTGGTACCCTGAAGTACCCAGTCAAGAGATGCCATTTTATGATTCTATGCCACAGCTAACTTCAAGACAAAGACTATTTTAAGGTAGGTTAGTAGGACAGTATCCCCGGAAAAAAGAAAGTCAGGTGTACAACAGCTAAACAGGTGAGTACTTAGTTATGTGCACAAAGGGCATGATGGACTATGTTTGAATCTATTCTAAAAATACCTGTGTTGGGCCATTTGAAAAGTAGTAGGGAAGACACAATTGCATAGTTTGGAAATGCTAACATTTTTAGAAACTTAGGATCATTCTCTGGATCCTGGTAATTGAGTGAGCAGAGGAGCTCAACATGATGCACTTACAACATGTCTTTTGGGTGGTTCAGATTCCTCTAGTTGCCCTTTGGAAAAGCTGTAGAAGCTTATCATATATGCAGAGAAGCCTGCTACTGGCAACAGCAGAACAATAAATGGCACGAGAAAAGCATAACTTTAAAGAGAACTCAGTACAACGGGGGCTGCCAGGGGGATCAAGGAAGCCAGGGAATTGACTGGATATGCACATATATTGTCTGTTAAAAGCAGTGGATCTAATAGTGGTGATGGCTGAGCAGGGTTTGAGTCAGAGGGGACTGGGCATGATGAAAGATAAGCAGAGCTGGGTCTGATGCTGCACCTTCCAGATGTAGGTAGTGGATAGGGGCTTCCTTTCCCTTCGATGTAGGAGGGCTTTGCTGGTCCCTCCCAACCACATTATGGTGGTCTTCCCTATCTAGAGTGCATATCCTTCAGAGTGCTGGACTCAGCTCTAGTGTACTCCAGAAGTGGTCAGATCACTCTGCCTTTCTGGGATGTGAGTCCAAAGACCATTCCAGTACCAGAAATAAACAACTATTTTCTAGCTTACATCCTCTCCACAGCTTTTGGCAGCCAGATTGTGGCTTTCACTGCACCACAGTTCTTCTGCCATTGTTATGGGAAGATTATGATTGCTTTGAGCCCTGTTTCTCTGTGTTGTTGGCTGGTGTCAGGGCCACAGAAGAGTGCGTGTGACTGTGTGTGTGTGAGAGAGTGAGTGTGGATGCATGTGTGTTTACTAGGGAGAGAATGACAAAGGGAGGCTGTATCATGCTCCTCGTGCCAGTTAGCCCTCTCCTAAGCTTTCCATCTAGCTGGGACCCATCTAGATGCAGCCCAGACCTGATAGCCCAAACTGCTGCCTTTCCTCCATTTTCTTTGCTCTGGTTTGTTATATTGCATATCTAGGGCATAGCTTCAGTTATCCAGTCTCTTGCAATGCCTAGGTGGTGAGCTGTGCATCTAGCTGTAGGTCTTGGGAGCAAACAACTTGGAATGAGTGCCTGTGCCACTGACGGAAGGGCATTGTGTGAACACATGCCGCAGCAGGGTGTCATTCTCCCTGGCTCACCTCTCAGTCATGCTGTCTGCTTGCCCACTAGCAGACCCAAACACTTGCCATTGGGCTTTCTTCAGGCCACAGTCTGGGACTGGACCAGCAAGGCAAATGCTGAACGGCTGCTACAAATAACTGCCCCAACCATGAATTTTTATAGGCTGAGTGGCAGCATTTCATGCTGGGCACAAACAGCAGTGGAGATGAAAGCTCAAAGCCAAATAGACATCACAGAGCCAGTACAAATGCTATTTATTAAAGAAATGCCTGGATTGCAGAGGAAGCAGAAAGGTGCATCTTGAAAGGAACCTTAACGCCTGTGAGTGAAAAGCAACAAGGGCTGGGAAGCAAGGGGAGCTGCCAGAGGCAACAGCTAATGGACCTGGTCCTGGGGTGAGCTGGCAGCAGGGAGCATGTGGCTGGGAGCCAAAGGGTAAGTTGCGCTGCTTCATCTGTAGCCATAAAAGCAAGAGCTGAGTGAAGGGGCTGCCCAAGCTGAGCTGAGAGGCAAGAAAGTGCTGCTGGGGAAGGGGATATCCCCAGGCTCCCACGGGGAACTGCTGTTCGTTACTATGGTTTGTGCGGAGAAACTAACAACCGTGCACTCCTGTCAGCAGGGTATGTTGCATTTCTGCACCCTTCAGCACTGGAGCAGGGACTCCAGCTCCCACCTCATGGTCCAGATCCAGTGCCCCAGCTGCTGAACGCATCTGAGCAGACTCCCCATCCATCCCTTCCCAGTGTGTCGGCACGGCTTCCAAGCCCTCCTTCCCCGATCACTGCAAATAGGCCTGCCCCATGCAAGGGCAAGTTTCCAGCTTCCAACCAGTCCCTTTCTTCCAGCTGTGCATACTCTGGCTAGGCTTAGGATACTTATGGGGGTGAGCACCACACAGGCCACTGTTACCTTCTCCCACAATACCTCCCTGGCCTCAGGTTTTCACTTGCTAGCCCCCTGACTGCACACCAGCCTGTCCTGTCATGCCAGCCTCTCAGCTGGGGGTACTTCATGCGCATGCCTGTCCCCAGCCCCGGAGTCGCTCTGAGCAGCAGAATCTGCTGCATTAGGTCAATTTCAAGAGCCCCTCCAGGTCAGTTAGCAATTACCTGCACCAGATATGTGCTTGGAAAGGAGCTTCTGATCTCTTCAATGCACTAGTTTTCCTCTTTCAATTTCAAATTCGCCTCACTGGAAATAGGCACTTCAGCCTCTTTTACAGACCATGGTAAATTAGGATTTCGTCCAGTTCTGTTGGGTTTGCTGATATAGATGTTTTTCCCTACAGAGGCAATGCCATGGCCAATCTGAGGTGTGTCCAGATCCCCTCCATTCAAACTCTTCCAGCTGAGCCTGCAGGTGATGTCATGGTACACAGAGTATTTCTGCACAGACCGCTGGCCCTAGTGTGTGCTGAGGAGTCTCTCCTGGGATGGGCACCCTGGTGCCAAAGCTCTTGTTATCAGTTCAGATTGGTGCCCTGTATTGTTGAGACATGGCCAGTAAGCAAAGGCATTCCCTCCCTTAAAGAGTCAGCTGCAGTGCAAGTTTCCCATCTGCATACTCCAGTCTTGTCCTGGAAGGAAAAGAACTGGAAAGAAGGAAAGCCAGTGTCTTTGCATCTGTCCTTATCCTTGTGCTGAAACCTGACTGCCAACAACTTGTCACAAAAATGTTTTCCACAGTGACATATTTCATGCTGGGCTCTTCCAATGTAGCACTGGTCACACTGTGGGAATGTTCCAGCTGGTTCATTCTGCTGGTCAGCTGAGGAAGACATGTTCTCCTGCTAGTGCCTGAGGACACGCTCCCAAGGGGAGGGAGCTGCACTGCAATCTTGCAGCTGGTGCATCTGCGGCAGTCTCTGGGGCCAGTGCAGAGCCATGCCCTAGCACTCCCCTCCATAAGCTCAGCTGGGAGCGGCCAGGGCCAGCCATCTGCGTGCAGGCCACAGGCTGCTGGGGAAGGGGGTCTGACAGTTTGCTGCTAGCCTCTTCACGGGTCTCCTGGGCCCTGATGTGGTCACACAACGCGCTGTCCCAAACCAGTGGTTCAGTGCTCAGAGGCAGAAGCAATTTTACATAAAGTTCAATTAAATATTTGCTTTATAATTGCGCAACAAATTATTCATAAAGGCATTGGAATCTAATCACAAAGCTGACACCATGGAGTCTGCAAATGACACAGTACTTGGGGAGAATAAAGATGGGGGGAGCTGCCAGGCTCTGGTGACAGGCAGTGCCTAAATGTGTGGGACAGTGGGAATGCCCCCAGGAAAAGACTCCACGCAGCACCAAAGAGCCTCAGCAAGGCAGGGCCATTTGGCTGGCAGGAGTAAGTGGGGTGGCTCTGGGCAATAGATTGGGGGTTTTGGCCCATGTGTGCCCAGCAAACTTAGGGCAGCACTGGGCTGTGCCCCTCCCAACCATGGTATGTCAGGTCTGGCTTCATGTGGGCACGCTCTGTGGTGTGGTAAGGAGTTGCCCCAACCCTGCAGGGCCTGTGTGAGCACAGAATTGCTGCCTTCAGCTCTTGCCCCTCTCCAGCAGGAATCACAGTGCTGGGCCTTTTAGGGGATGCAGAGGCCTCTCCCCTAGCTGTGGGGTATGAAGAAAGTCACGTGGTGCAGCCAGCCTGTGGGACCCATCTTTCTAGACCTGTGCCAGAGCAGCATCCAGGAAAAGGCAGGAGGCAGTCTGGGCATGTAATGTGGCATCCCACATTGTAGCCCCCGGGAGACAGGCGGTGTGAGGCAAGCACATGCTGCTTGCAAGAGGTGGCTGCTAAGCAAGGGGGAGCAAATGTGACCACCCAGGCATCCTCTGCAGGGAGTTTGGCAGGGAGACTCGTTTCCATGCAGCCTTCATGGCATCCTGAGCTGCAGCTCTGGGAGGAAAGCCCTCTCTGCCAGTCCTAACACCCAGTGTTCAGCTCCTTTCAGGGTGAACTTGGAGGGCAGGAGACTGAATCCCACATCCCATGAAGAGCGAGATAGGTGGGACTGAGCTGTGTGAATCTCTGTTCTGCTGAGATGAGGTGGGGTGACGTCAGAGAATGAAAACAGGTCTGCTGGGCAGAGGCTGAGCCCAGCTGCCACTGCAGCCAGATATTGCTTTGCCTAGCAAGCACCCATTTGTCCCAGATTCTGTCCCCTGCTGTCATCCTGGGTGGTGGGCTGCAGACTGCCCCCGTCCCACCAGGGAGAAGCCCTGCAGGGCACCCAGCGTTAGGCAGGCTCTGACTGACAGGGGAGCTGGATCCTGGACAGAGAGCTGGACTGGAGATGGATTGCCTGCCAGCCAAATGTGGACATTAGACAGGGAGTTAGATTAATGGGAGCTGGCTCTGCCAACAGAGAGGTGAGTCACAGAGCTTGTCCTGTGCTGAATCTGTTTCTCCAACAGGGAAAAAGTAGGAAGATTTAGCGAGATTAATCTCTTGTAGAGTTGTGAGAATAGCCAGGATCCACGGGCTTCTCAGCAACAAATTTCCAAGTAAGCAGATAGCACTTTGACTTTCTCCATGTGACACAGCAGAGATCTGTACTGGTAACTCTGGAATTCCGTGCCGCTGGTCACAGGTAAGATCGGCCATACTTCTGTGCTCACACATGAACCCTGCAAAGCACAGGCTGCACAGAAGCACCAAGAAAGCAGTGGCTCAAAAGCACTTCTTCCCTGCATTTTCCTGAAGTCATCGTCTGCAGCTGCTCTACCCCAAACAATGCTGGACCCTGCACAGAACACATGAGAAAGTGGTAAGAAAGAACTCCTTTTGGCAGCTGAGAGGGGCTGGTGACACATCACCTGGGAGAGCTTGCCAGGTCTCTGCCATCTTTGCATGACAGAGGAGCAGGGAGCCGGACTGGACAAGAGCCAGAGCATCTTTCCTGGTGTGATCAACTCTTCCATCTGGCTAGCAGTTTGTGATACAGCAGGAATGACAAACCTGGCAGAAGCTTCTCGTGAGAGGGGAGGGAGAGCAGGTCAGTGATGGCTACTTTTTGGCAGGAAGGGATGGGGAGCTCTCGGGCACTCCTGTGTCTGCCCCTCCTAGCACCCAAACTCACCGAGGAGGATGATGAGGCCAAGAAGAGGAAATCTTGGTAAACAGTTTTTATGTTGTGTTTACAGGAACTATGGAGAGAAAACCTCAGTGCCAGTGAACCAGGGAGATTTTCCTGGAGAAGGCAAATTTCCATCCCATGTTGGGAGTCCTGTTTCTTTCTGATATGTCTTTAGTTGTTCATGTCATGGCTCTTCAGTCTGAGCAGTTTTACAAATGTGTTGTGGAGATGAAAGCACCAGGGAAAGCTGCTCAGGATCAAGTTGGAAAAGCTTTTAACTTTCAACTCCTTACAAAGGCACATGGGCTGGGGGCGGGGAGGGGGCATGATGCAAAGACTGGGAAAAGGAAGAGGAAGGAGCAAAAAGAGATAAGGAGAATAGATGAGTGAAACGGACAGAGCAGAGAAGGCAAAATCACAACAAGAAAAGGAACAAGTCACTAGCAGAAAGAAAGGGAGAGAGAAGGAGAGAACAAAGCAAAGGGGCCTGGAGTTCAATGAGATGGGGAGACTATATCAGAATATGGGAAGAGTGCTGCAGGTAGAGGAGAGCTAAGAAATACAAAAGAGCTATTTGAATGCTGGGATAAAGCAATGACGGGAATAAGAGGAAAGGAGAAGCCAGATGAGGACTAAATTCCCATGGAGATAAAGGGGATGGCAGCAAAGTCAAAGGATAACCCATCCATCCTTCTGTCACTGAGAATACAAGACATGACATGAAAGGGACATGACGACTTTTGAGAGAGGCTGTGGGACAGAGCTGTGGAGGCTGCGTTCAGTGTTCGTGTGTGTGGGGAGCCACACTTCCAAAGGGAGTGATCATGTCACGGGTGGTCCTTGTTCTCCTGCTTTGCATCCTCCCATCATCCCTTCCCCACAGTGCATGGGGTGGCTCCTGGCCTGTGCTACTGTGTGACCTGAGCATACTCTGAAGCATTGCTGATTTCAGGTTTCACGGAAGGACTGTCATAACGTGCCTTGTTACAGTGCTCTCTGGGGCTCATTTGGGAGCTGGGCTGGGGCAGGCCTGGCAGGCCTTATCAGCACCCTGCAGGGCGGCAGCAAGAGGGCATAGAATCATGGAATAGTTTGGGTTGGAAGGGACCTTTAAAGGTCATCTAGTCCAGCCCCCCCTGCAATGAGCAGGGGTATCTTCAACTAGATCAGGCATGAAGCAGCTGTGACACGGGAGAGGGGGTGATAGCAGGAGAGACAAACCTTCCCTGGCTCCAGGGTAAGGGTGTCTTAGCAAAAACGGATTGGAAAAGGGCACCACAACTACAGTCAAGTGCGGGAACCATCTCCACCCAGTATCACACAAGCTTATTGGATGCTTTCTGCCAGGTGGGCTCAGCTCCATCTGCGGCTGCCACTGCACTGTGAGAGGCAGCCTCTTGGCTGTCCCAGGAAAAGGATCTGGGTGTTCCCAGTGCCTGTGTCAATGTTGGCACAAGAGCCTAGCAGCTGTCCTAGGGCTAGACTGGTATTGAGCAGGGTCTCTTTGCAGGCAGCATTAGCAGTGGAGCAGCTGTGCTCCAGGCTTTGCTCCTTTCCCTACAAGAGCATCAAGCACAAGTGGGATCTACTTTGGCAGCAGTGCTTGCAGCTGGGAGGTTTCTCACTCTCATGCTGGGATTGAGGACATTTCTAGATGCTTCCATGTCTGAAGGGGCTGGTATGAAGCATTTCCTAGGTCTTCTTCAGGGCGCCACTGGCCTTTGAGGGTGGGAGTCATGCAGTAGTATGAGGATGGGAAGCCTTGTGGCAGCCAGTGCAAAGGTGGGGAGGACAGGTGCCTGAGCCTGCTGCTGGATCTGGGTCCTGCTCATCTCTTGGTCCTGGAAAGGAGGAGTGACTCCTCCTGGATTAATGATGTGGTTATAAACCACTCTCTTTTGCTTTACATCCACCTCTCCCTGACCGGCAGGCCACCTGCCTGTGCAGGAAGCACCACACCCAGGTGGTTTGTGGGTAACCTGCTGCTGGGTTACCACTGTTTCTTGGCCCATATTGGCCAAGGGGAGGATTTGTCTGCCTTGTGAAAAGCGCTGCACACATGGAACAACTGGTGTTCCCTCGTGTTCCTTCCAGGGCCAAACTCCAAGGCCCAATACCAGAGATTGCTGTGAAAGCAGGAGAGCATTTTCTCCAGGTAAGTTGTGGACAGTGGAGACTGGAAAATGTCCCACTGGCGGCTGTTTGCCCAAGTTGTGACTAAACCCTGACTTGCATGATCAGATTTATCTGTCCCAAAATGATATTGCAGCCTCTGCAGCCTTGAGCTTCTTCCCTGCTTCCACCTTCCACCTGTCCTGATCATGCCCAGAGTGGTCTGTAAACATGGCACTTTGCTGTGGATCCTGATGGTATGTGACTGTCTACTGCAGGCAGCAAGCTGTGCAGCCATTCCTGCCCCTGTGACCCCAGAGTGCTGCTGAGCCTGGATAGTGCCCGCCATGGTTCAAGCAGGGCTCTGGAAGAGGCACCTGAGACCTGAGGTGGGTGCTGAGGATGCCAGGTGCCATGGCCACCCAGGGGCACATCAGGAGGCGGTATGCTAGCCCCAGCCCCTGCAGTGCCCAGAGCCTACCCATCATTCCCAGAACCCCTACCACAACCCCTGCCAACCTGCCCCTCGGCCATCGGGATCTGGCCCTATTCAAGAGCTGGGGAAGGGTGGACTAGGGTCTCCCTGACCTGCTGGATGCCCCGGCACCCCGACACAGTGCTGCACTTCCATACACAGAGTTTGTGCATTCTCAGCCACGGGCACCGTCTGGCGTTGGTGCTCCGAGGGGCCGGGCCTGAGGCGGGGGAGGCCCTGCCCTCAGCAGGCCCTGGCCACTCCGGACGGTCCCCGGGGCAGGCACGGTACTGGGGTCAGCGGAGGCGACGCGGGTGCCCGGGGCGGCGGCACCGTAGGGCTGCTGGCACCGCAGGGCAGAGGAGAGGGCCCGCGTTGCGGGCAGCGCCTCCCGGCCCTCTCCGGGGGCCGCGCCAGCCCGCGGGGGGGCAGCTGTCCCCAGTGCCGGGGCCGGGCGGGCCCTGGGGGCAGGGGTGGGGCAGGGCCTGGAGCCGGGTCCCGAGGCACGGATCGGGCCGGTCCCCGCGGCCGGTCTCTAGG